>WAAG01002346.1:0-11098 GCA_013390105.1 Tichodroma muraria | reverse complement strand
CGCCCCCTGGCGGCCGCGAGAGGGACGCGGACCCCCCCGGGCCCGCCCCGGGCAAGGCTGGGGGCGCTGGGAGCGCTGGGGGTGTCCGGCCTCAGGAGGAGAAGCTTCGGGGTCACCCAGCTGGGGCCTCCCAGTGCCCAGACTTCCAAGGGCTGGAGGTTCAGGACCCAGGGAATGGCTTCCCCCTGCCGGACGGCAGGGCTGGCTGGGATTTGGGAAGGAATTCCTGGCCGGGAAGGCGGTGAGGCCCCGGCAGAGTTCACCCGGAGCAGCTGGGGCTGCCCCTGGATCCCTGGCAGTGCCCAAGGCCAGGCTGGACTCTGGGGCTGGGAGCAGCCTGGGATGGTGGGAGGAGTCCCTGCCATGGAACTGGATGGGCTTTAAGGTCCTTCCAATCCAAACCATCCCGGGATTCTGGGCTTCCCTGCTGCTCTGGTGTCAAAGTTTGCAGCACAAAGGAGGCTCTGAAGATCCACCTCAGCCACGAGCCACTGGCTCAGGGGCTGGTAAAGGCACAAACAGAATTTCACAAAGCAAATGCCTTTGCTGGAGAACCTCCTATTTATTAAGGACTCCTCCCTAAGAAAATAAACCGATGCACTAATCCACAGAGAGTGTACCATGCGCTTGCATCCAGGGCAGCCAAAAGCTGTTTCTGAGTGGCAGCTGGCTGGGTTGATAAAGCCCTGGACTCAGAAATGGGGTTGTCTCCCCCTTTTCCTGCTCTCCCCCCTGTTCCCAGCCTTTCTCCTCGAAAGAGGACGGCTTTTCCTGAGGCTGTTCTCCTGCCAGGCTGCATCAATTGCTCCCCCCCAACGAGCCGTGGCAGCTTTGCTTGGAGTGGGAGGGATTAAACAGTGCAGTCCCTGGAACAATTCCTGGTTAACACAGTTTTCATAAAATTCCTAATCCAGCAGGAGAGCAGGAAATGAGGAAGTGGCAGATGAAGGAGGGTAAGGCTCTGGCCAGGCTGGGGGGGTTAGTCTAAAATAAGAACATGTAGAGACAAAGTAACCAGAAAAGGCAAGGAAAAAAAAATAAAAATATAAACATTGTATTTGAAACTAAACTTTTTTTTTTTTTTTTTTTTTTTTTTAAATTTTGCAAAAGAANNTTTTTTTTTTTTTAAATCTGGATACAGAGAGACTTCTGGCTGGAGAACTTCCTGGGGAGCAATCCTGACCCTCTGCAAGGGAATGCCAGGGCAACTCCAGCTGGAACCCGCACACAAGCACCACAAATATTTTAGATATTTGCAGTATAAATTTAATAATTTATTCACTTCCCCATTAAATGGTCCATTCACTCCACAAGACTTAAAACACCTTTCTGGTGGTTTTATTTACAGTCTGCAGCGTGTTCTGTAAAACACAGGAGTGGTCACAGACAGACACACAACATAGGTATTTTCAAACATTTGAATAAGTACAGTTTATTCCAAAGTAAGTCTACACACTACTTTTCCCATAAAAATATAAAAAATAGTTTAGTTACTGTATTTAAGCTAAACCAAGATACTCCAGAATTCTTCCACAAGTGATGCCCCCTGCCCAAAAAGGGCACTCCAACAATAAGAAATTCAGGAGACTGCATCATCAAATAAAATACTAATGGCAATTGTTTCAATCCACCAGGAAAACAATTCCCACTCTGCATCCAGCAATCCCCGTTCTGCAGCATGTTTGGATCTGCTTTTGTTGGGTTTGTGGGGCTTTTGCACTCACTTGCTTCTCCAGGGCCATTCCCACAATCCAAGAATGAGTGAATTCCTGCAGACTGTCACTCAGCACGGGCCCACCAACACAGCCTGGCAGTCCTGCATTTCCCACATTCCTTGGGAAACACAGCCAGAGGGGAACACTTCCCTCTGAGACTTTTGTTTCGAGGAGTCTCTTTTTCACTGAGCATCCCGTGAAAACAGCGCCCAGTTCCGTTCGCTATCGCTCCTCTGGTTTTGCTGACCATGCTATGGACGGGAACATTCCGATGGAGTTCTGCAGAACACTCGCTCCAGCCCTTGTCTCACTGGGGTACACTGAATTTACAAAAAAAAGGCACAAAGATGAGACTCCTGAAGCAGCAGCAGCCCCGAGTCAGCGAGCTGCTGCTTTCCAACACCAACACTCCGTGTCTCAGCAGACACCTCCAGCACACGAGCCAAGGACACAGGGGAGTGGAAAGCCCAGAGCCTGAGGGCAGGACAAGCACTACATTGATCAGGAACAAATCCACACAGCTCAACGGGATGGTGCAGTTAAGACTCGACCTGGAAGCATCAGGAAAAGCCATTGGAAACAAGCTCAGGAAAAGCCATTGGAAACAAGCTCAGCAGCACAGGATCCATTTGTCACCAGCCAGATGGGAGGCTCTGTGTGGGACACGCTGTGCATTCAGGTTCAACAATGCCACAGCTCCACAGCAGCACTGAAAAACTTCTGCTTTTAACAGTTTAGGGGATTTTTCTCAATGGAAGTGAAGCTGTCATTAACAGAGGAACAGCACGTGATGCACAGCATAATCTGCAACAAAAAGCTTTTGCTTTCCAGCATGTAAACATCCAGGTTACTGGACTTTAGCTCATATAAACAAATCCGATGATAGAATTTTGTTGGGTTGGGTTTTTTTTGGGGTTTTTTTTGGAACTAAAAAAGTAAAATCTTCCATAAAAGAATAAACCACAAAAATACTCTCTCAGTCAGTCTCACGTGCCATTTAATACCTTCCATGTCCTACGAACAACTACGCAAAACACTTGGAAATCTGAGCGGTAGAAATGTTGACCATTGAATGTTTGGCAGCTCCAGCCCCCTGGGAGGGCAGTGTCACTCACTCCACACCAGTCCTGCACCTCCCCAGCTATTTCTTCTTCTTCTTCTTCGGGGGCTCGTCCTCAGAGCTGCTGTCTGTGCTGCTGCTGCTGCTGGAGGAGCTGGAATCCGACTCGAAGGAGGAGGAGGAGGAAGAGCTGCTGGAGGAGGGGGAGGAGGAGGAGGAGGAGTTGCTGTCCTCGCTGTCACTGTCCGAGGAGGAGGAGGAGGAAGAGGAGTCCTCGCTGTCAGAGGAGGAGTCGCTGGCTGAGCTGTCGCTGCTGCTGCTGCTGGAGCTGGTCACGCTCTTGGACCTGAGAGAGAACAAAGAGCTGAGCACAGCCCTGCCAGAGCCCATCACACACGGAGCGCTCCCTCTGCTCTGTCGGGATAATCCAAAGATCAATTATTTGCCTTGACAATTTCCACGCCTCACCGTCGAAATTTCCAGGCCTCACCATCTAAGATAATTCCTATGCCCTGCCCTCCCTTCTCCGCTCCGGGATGAGTGGATTTTGGCCATCTGAGCAATGGCAGAGCGGCCCCAGGGCATGACAAACCCCAGCAGGACTGCAGAGAGAGGCAGGGAGGGAAAGCTGGCCAGGATCTCTGCTCCTAGCCCTGAGCAGGGGCTTTGCTGGCCTGACTGCCCTGCGCTAGCCAAGGCCTGGGGAAAATGACCCAGGCTCAGCCCCTGCCTCCCCCTGCAAGAGAAATTCTGCCACTGCAAGGGTCAGGGGAGGCTTCAGCAGCGATTTCACCAAGGTCAGAGCTGCTCCCAGCAAAAACTGTTCTTAGATTACTGCTGGCAAAAGAACCCAAAGTGCCTGCCACTACAGGACGCTTGTGTTTTCCAGGTGGAGGAGAAGGGTGGAAACAATCCAAGATTAAGACAGAATGATGAACGCAGCAAAGAGGATTTCTGTATGCTCTGCACTTTTTTTCATGTTCAGCCCTTCCTGGGGCCATTGTTCTCAAGATCAACATCTCCGATTAAGGGGGGTGATATGAATTCCAAGAAAGGACAATTCAGTGCTCCCAGAGATCTTTCCCCGAAGTACAAGACACTGATTCACATTCTTCCCCACCAAAGTCAATCAAAGAGTATCCAAAAACGTAAATTATGACAATGCAGAATCTTGTTTCCATTAGAAAATTAATGCAGTACTTTTTATCAGAGGGTTTGGTTAAATGTAACAACTCAGGAAGTGCCTGTGTTAAGGTTATTGAAGAGTGTGAGGTTTTTTCATCACATTAGCCCTGTCAGCTGACAAATGTGGGTGTGGATTGAGCCACAAAGCACTGAAGTTTTTATAATACATCTGTAATCTGCTATCTCTGTGTGCAGACACAGCGACTGCTAATTACAGATAAATCCTTAAGGGCTGCTTAAACACTGACTTCTCTGGGGAAAAAAACAGCACTGAGACGAGGAAAATAAAAAAAATACAGGAGGAGTAGTTTCAACCTGAGCAGTTCCATGACACGGGCAGGAATCAGAGGATCCCCTGAGTAACTCTGAACTTGCTTTTCCTGATCACCTTTCACAGAACCCATGGGCATTCAGTGCTCAGGTTTATTCCAAAACCCACTCCCAGAAACATCAGGATATTGCCCTTAAAGCTGCCTCTCCCAGAGGGAAGCAAGAGCTGAGGCCGGGGAGGAAACAGGCAGGAACCTGTTCTCAGGAGCAGCAACACGTGGGTACTCAGCAGGACAGCAGGAGGATGGAGACAGGGACAGTCTCCATCAACAGGTAACACAAAATACAATTTGGGAACACAAAAATACAATTTGGGAACGTGACTGCAGAGGCTGTAGGGCGGTAATCTAAGATCTTGGGGTTTCTCACACCTCTGTGAAAGCACAGAATTTTTAAAGCAGGTACCATTCATCCTCCTCAGGACAACTTTCCAAGAGCTCGTCTCCGATTCTGTGCCCCTGTGTGGGCTAAATGCTGCTGGAGCCCAGGCTGTGACCCCCAGGCTGTGACCCCCAGGCTGTGACCCCCAGGCTGTGACCCCCAGGCTGTGACCCCCAGGTTGTGACCCCCAGGCTGTGACCCCCAGGTTGGCACCCCCAGGCTGTGACCCCCAGGCTGTGACCCCCAGGCTGTGACCCCCAGGCTGTGACCCCCAGGCTGTGACCCCCAGGCTGTGACCCCCAGGCTGTGACCCCCAGGCTGTGACCCCCAGGCTGTGACCCCCAGGCTGTGACCCCCAGGCTGTGACCCCCAGGCTGTGACCCCCAGGCTGTGACCCCCAGGCTGTGACCCCCAGGCTGTGACCCCCAGGCTGTGACCCCCAGGCTGTGACCCCCAGGCTGTGACCCCCAGGCTGTGACCCCCAGGCTGTGACCCCCAGGCTGTGACCCCCAGGCTGTGACCCCCAGNGAGGGGGGGAATGAGGGGGGGAATGAGGGGGCAGGGAGCACACAGCCCTGCCCTGCAGCCAGGCAGATTTACCCGTGCTCCAGCACCAAGTGGGCTCAGTGGACAACTCCACGTTCAGGTGGGACACTGAGGCCAAGGAGCAGCTGGAAGGTGGCTCTGTCACCCGAGGTCACAGGGCTCTGCAGCAGCTGCTCTGCCTCAGCCTGTTTTTCTGGTTAGGCCTGAGCTCCCTTGTTAGTGTTTATATCAAAACAAACACACACTGTGCAAAAGGTCTGTGCTCCTCCTGCCAGAACCCAAACTTTTACAGAGTCTTATTTTAAATCTGGAACTTATAAATTTGCTGGATTCTCCACATTAAATTCTTCCCATATTATAATAAAAATGTAAATAGCAAACTGACCAGAAAGGAATTTATACTGATGGATTCTGTGCCTGCATAGGAGCAGGAGAATAATTCAAATATGCAAGGGTTTTAAAATTTCAACGAAAAAGTACCCAAACCACCCCGTTCCCCATGAACCCCTTTGCTCTGCCCATTTGTGCACTGGTTTTGAGCTCAAATACTCTGTAAATAATTATGCCAGCAAAGGCTGCAGTGTCTGAGGAAGCTGAGGCAGGAAGAGGCCTGAGCTGCCCAGCTCAAAACCAGTTAATTCATGATCTCACCAGTGCTGAGGAACTCCAGCAATAAATTGGCACTTCTGGGAAAGCAGCCTTTGCTAAAACACACAGAGACAGCCCAGCATTCCAACAAACCACATTCCACAGGACAGCCTGGAATAAAGGAGCACTTTAAAGATCTGCTCTGCCTTATTTACTGCCTGCCACACACAGCAAAGGCCTGGACTTTAAACACCTCCTGAGAACTGGGCTAGACCAGACTGAGAGACACAGAAGTGACAGTGAAGGGGCAAAGATGTTACTGCACAGACATTCCCTGGTGTAAAACTCCCAACACCATCCCAGGAGTGTTACAGCCACAGTTCTGGCTGTTCCTCCTTTCCGTCTGCTAAGAAAGCAAATTCCCAAGTAAACATTAATGCAAAGTGAAGTACAAACAATGTCAAAAGAGTTCTTGGCTCCAACCAGGACCTGGAGAGGGGCAGGGTCATTTCCTGGATTTTGCTCTAGTTTGGGATCAAGGGGGTTTTGTTTGGTTTTGGGTTTTTTAAGATGTTTTATTTCATCCTCTAGTCAAAGCTTGAGAGAGAGAACGGGCAGGAGAAGGGAAGGACAACAGCACAAGTCAGAGCAGGATGGGCAGGTGGAGCAATGAGAGACCAGAAACTTCTGTGCCAGTCTTGTTTCAGACTCCGCTGATGGACTCTGAGGCAGAAATAGGAAGACTTTTATTACTACAGCAAGATCTTGCAGGGGGAGGAAAATCAGCAGGGAGAAAAACAGAGAATAGAATGCTGAGAGTTTCTGGACAGGGAAGAGTAGAAATTCTCCAGATGTCTGTCAGACAAAAGCTGGTAACAGCTGTAAACCCAAAGCAGTAAACCCAAAACTTATTTGCAAAGCTGACTTTTGCCACCCCCTCCCAAAGTCCTGCTGGAACAGCCAGTGCAGGGCCAGTCCCACCAATCTCCACATACCTTTTTTTCTTGGTCTTCTTTTCTGCAGCACTTTCTCCAGCACTAATTAAGGGGGAAGCAGAAGGGCTTTGATTAATGCAATAGGAAAATTAAATAAATAGCAGCACACTGATGTGAGTTTGATATTCAAAGGGCACTGGGCTCAGCTCAGTCCTGTGCAAAGCAGAGCAAAAGCCACCTATGAGCCAGGGGAGGAAAACACAGCAATTCACCCCCAATTTTCTGTGCTATGCTCTACTCTCCCCTTTGCCTCATTTTGTAGGGACAGCAGCAGCTGGGATGTGAAAGGCACGGGAGAAAAGGATACAAAGAAGTTGTGTGTAACTATATTTAGCTGTAAGTGAATTGATTGAAATCAAGGATAAAAGCTTGACTTAGCCTGTAGCTTTCACATTTCTTTCAAGTGCAAAAAGAAACAGAAAAATCCATTTATCTTGATGCTTTCCAGCTATGTCTTTCAGACTCCCAGGTGTTCACCCCCTCACACAGTTTTAGTGGTGCCACAGAAGAAAGTTCTTTGTGTGCCACCAGAAAAATGAGATTTCTCCAGGTTTTTTTTTCAAACATAAGGTATGAAAACATTATCAGCACACAAGTCCACACTCTCCTGTGGGCAAGGGGAAGATTCACTGATATTCGGATTCCAATCCCTCCCATCTATATTTACATTCCTAAGACCTCTGCAGGTAACCAGGGGGGGTAAGAGGGGTCACTGGGAGAAGAGAATTAAACCCCAAAGCACCTTTGAGGAGACAGGACCTAACTCAGGGGGTGCCTCCCTCTGGTGTGGGTTACTCAGGAGTCACTCCAGGAGCTGCCACTCTGGCACAAACGCAGCTCAGGGCCGGGCTCAGAGCTCCAGCATCCCCGGGAATGAGCATTCCCTCAGCTCCCCGCCCTGCCCGAGGCTGGCAGGCACTGAGGGGCTCACTGACACCTCCAGAGTGGCCACCAGAACCGTGGGGCCAACTCCAGGCAAGCACAGGGAGCCTGGAACAACTGGGAAAGGAGTTCATGCTGAAACAGCCTGGCTGAGGCTGTCCGAGGTAAATATTGACCTGTTCAGGCTGGGTTTGCCCTCTGGTTAATGATTCCTGCGTGGCTCTCTCAAGGTGGTGACACAGGGCTCTCCAAAGCAGACCTGGGGGAGACAACTTCTCCAAAGGCAAGGAATAAGCTCCCAAAGCAAGTGACACAAAAAGTGTTACACCAGTGTGACCCAGGAAGTTTCCTCTTGTTTTTCCAAGAGGAAAAAGCTTCATCCTTGGAAGTGCAGCAGTGGCAGCTAAGGAACAGGATCCCTCCTGGCGCAGCTAAGGAGCTAACGATGACACAACCCCTGTGAGCCAGCCCCATTTTCCAGGATTAAACACTGCTCCCACCTGGGGATTCCTTCCACGAGATGATTTTTCCCCTCACTGTAAGAGCCCCAAACCAGAGCCTTACAAATCCTACCAAATCCTTTTGTGCTGGCCCTGAAACTCCCACATAAAATGATCCCACGCTCAGATTCAAGCCCAAGGACAGGACAAGGAATTTCACACTCAATTTACCCTCCTCCCGTGAAGAGTCCAGCAGAAAGGGGCAGAAAAGCAGTGTGGAGTGTGACCCCTGCAGCTCCCAGGGAGCAGCGGGAGCAGGGCTGGGCCACGTTTAACTGCAGCTCTGGGCAGCAAAGCTGACACAAAAAGGGGCAAGAATTGCTGCTTTGCTACAAATACATTTACAGCTTTCATACCCATCTGCTCGGACAGCACAGAAACATGACATCAAACAACCAAGCAATTCAGGGAACTACCAAAAACTGATTTAACTTTGGCTCAGTGCATGGTTTTTGTTTCAGACAGGCCAAAACAGTTTTAAATGTATTTCAGATGGGCAGGTGTTAATGAAATTAAAATGTTGATTTTAATTCTCTGGGACCTGAGTGTACGTATCTCACCTAGCACACAAATCAGTTCTAACATTAAGCACACGTCCCACAGTCTGGAGGGGAAGATCCCAGAAAATGGTCTGGGACAACACCTTTTCTGTTCTTTCAGTCATAAACCAGACATTTCATCCTGCCAGTCTTACCTCTGTTGCAGCAGGAGTTGCTTTTCTTTCTCCTTGAGGATTTTGGCCAGCTGAGCTGTCCTTGAAGGCCTGTGTAGGTATTTTCTCTTCCCTTTACATTCGTATGTCCAGTGGCCAAACTCCAAACACTTCTGACACCTCACATGCTGCTTGTTTGCCTCCCTAGAAAAAAGCAGAACTGCTTAAGTAACTCATTGCAGGTCAGTTTTACCCAGTGAAAAAATATTCAGTTTTTTATCATGCAGCTTTAACCAAGCTATGATTAAATCAGATGTTCACAGGTGCTTCAGGTTTTCTTTTGAATCAGGACACGGGCAGGAACACCAAGAGTTCAGGCAAACAGATCTTCATTTATTAAAACACTTCCACATGGGAGCAACCACACTGCTCAATTTGCTGCTACCCACCAGCTGCAGGCGGTTCTGGCTTCAGAGGAATCGCTGAAATTCTGTTTTAGAACAAAGAGCAGCAGCAGCTTCATTTCCAGCTCCTGAAATTTAACACCCAAGCCCCAAACTGCCCAATTCTCCCCCCCAGCCCAGGATTCTCTGAGAGGCTCCCAGTGAATCCAAATAAGCTACAGCCAGGAGCTGTTAAAGCCTGGCACAAGGTTTATCTTTGGGACAATCAGGTTCCCAAATTCTGGGCAGACGAATCGAGCCAGACCTCCCCAAACACCTGCAGCAGCAGGGATTGCTCACATCAACTTCAGTTCTCACTGTGGTAAAATTAAAATCCCTGGGCACTTTCAGAAATCAGGGAAGGGGAAACACTCCTACTTTCATGCTGGAGCTCTTAAGCTGCTCTTCTGAAGCTCTGCAAAGCTGTTTTGCCTCCTCTCCCAGCTGCTCTCCTCCTTTACAAACAAGGGAACTCACCCAGTCCAGGGACTGCCCAAGGTCACAGCCAAAATTAGTCCTGAGCTCAGGGCTGTGCCACTTCAGTTCCCTGCCACTGCTGTATCTTCCTGCCACCTTCAGGTTTTGTTCCAAGCACCGAAATAAGAATTTTTCAAGGCCAGCCCATCTAAACATGGAGGAGGATGAAGCGACAGACCAGCAGTGAGCATTTTTCCCTCTTCCAGCCAAGCTGTGAATTGCTTTTCCCTCAGCTTCGGCCACCACTTTTTGTACCAGGTCCTGAAGGGAATCTGGTGCAGAACACTCGTCCCTTTTTCAATGCAGAACATTTGGCTTCACCCTCAAAGCCTTAGAAACGCTCCCTGCTAAACCAGCAGGGAAAACTGATTGAACTCCCAGCCTGCAGAGCACAATGAACTTGGACTTGGGCAGGAATCAGAATAACTGGGAATGAACAGAACCCAGCAGCTCTGGGGGCTTTGCTGTGCCTTGGGCTCCTTGCCACAGCAGTTACAAGCAGCAGAGTGATGACTCCCCCCAACCTCATCAAAATAAACCCCCAAAATCAGGGTTTGTGTCTCCCAGACCCACAGGAACAACCCATAACCCAGCAGAACAGGGAACAGACAATTCCATGGAAGCTAAAAGGGGGAGGAACAAGCCCTAAAGCCAAGACAATTAACAGGAGAACACCAGCCCTGCTGAGCAGCTGCAGACCCACAACCAGCACCAACGAGTTTGACGCTAATGAAAAGCACAGAACTGAAGGAAACTTTGAGCAGGGATTGGTGACTCCAAGCCTGGAGCAAAGACTGACAGAGGGACAGCTCAGCATAGACCCAGCAAATCTAAAAAATGAGTCCTTAAATAAAATAGCAATTCAAAAGAACAAGTATTCCAGGAGCACTTTGAAATCCCAAGTTACTTTCCACTGGAAAATAGAAAAGAAATTATTACTAAATGATGAAGAAATAGACCACATTCTGCACATTGTGATTGAGCAAAAACCCCACAGTCCAAACACTGAACCAAGAAATTAATTAAAGGAAAAAACCAACACCCAAACCAAAAAAGAGCTGAAAAACCAACGCCAGCTCTCCACGGGAGTGGGCCACACACTTGCTGCACTTCACAAACGAGCAAAAACGTCGATTCCTGCTTTCAGGGCCCGGCAATCACACCGAGGGAACTACGCGATTGCAACATCCCCGCGTGAGCCAGCGCCGCCCGCTCGGCTTTCCTTTGCATTTTCGACAGCTCCGCGAACTTCTCATGGCAACACGAAGCCCCGGGAGCTGCGCCCGAGCCCCGGCCCCGCTCCCAACGCTCGCCAGCGGCGGCGCCGAGCGCCAACAACGGCCC
>WAAG01002344.1:322-12221 GCA_013390105.1 Tichodroma muraria | reverse complement strand
TTTCAATGCTTGTGTTCATGCTTGTGTTCATTCTCATGTGGCCCCTAAACTCTCCTGCATCACGAAAGAGCAGGAATAGTGGTGTGGTTTCCACTCTTCCTGTTCAAACACATATATATTTCTGAAACTTATTCATCCAGAAACATGGGAATGACTTCTCAATATCGTGTGCTCTACTTTTTGATACTCTGTTATATATTTCTCAGCCAGAGAAATATAAGTGAGTCTGGTGCTCAAACCAGACTCCCATTTCTGCCTGACTACTTGCTTCTGTGGCATAACTAACTGCAGGTAGGATGTGGCTCTAGACTGCTGTAGAGACACACAAAATAATGAAGATCTCATCTGCAGTAAAGCAGACTAGCTTTGGGAAACACCAATCCAGTATCTGAAGCTAGTCAGCATGACAATATTACAACAAAAGGTACTGTTTTAAACACAACATTTCATAAGTTTTCACTTACTTCAACAAGAATAAGCTTTTTATCATTTTCTGAGGACTCCCCAAGCATCTGAAGTTTGTTATACTTATTCGCTCGCAATAGAAAATCTTGAAAGAGAGCTGCTTGGGCCTGACTCGGAAACGTATGAAAATCTGAGTCTGAAAAAGAAAACTAATTAAAAATATGTATTCTATATTGTACCAAGTAAAATATAAATACCCACACAAACTAATACCCACCCGTGCTATTTTCTGACAGCAGCACAGAACAATCCCTTCAGAAAACGTGAAAACAAAGCAGAATTTTTAAAGGAATGTAATTCAACTGAGGACCCAGACAAAAACACTTACCTGTTTTCATTTATTTGGTTCAAATTATATCTAGGCTGTTACAGAGCTCTCTATGCTGATTTGAACTGTCAATTATTTTGGACTAAACACTGTAAAAAAAACTAAATCCCTTTCCAGTTAAAAGCAACAGAAAGACTGACATTAAACACTAAGGAACGGACAGTTACATGGATGTGAACCTAATTTAATATGTGACAGACAGAAAGGAAGCAAAAATACAAGCTAGAAAACCCATAGAAGTAACTGGAAGGGAAAAAAGAAAAAGATGAAAAGAGAAACCCCCAATATACTTACCATGGCCAAACATATTTCTCAAGTCTTCCTTTGTGAAGTCTAAAGAGAGTGGATTGGTCCATTCTTGCACCTGAAGGCCAAGATCTCTGGCTAGAATTTGCAGAGTTGCAGTTTTTCCACAGCCAGAAGGGCCAGTCAGCAGCAAGACAGAGCCACCCTGACACAGAGATACAAAACATAATCACAAATGTGATAAATAAAGACTGACAGTTTGCCAAGGATGAACATTGGTTGAATTTCTCCTGTAGTTTCTCTGGTAATGATCCTCTCTCCCAGTGAAACCCCAGTGACACATTTTGTGCTGTTAATTTTCCTGCTGAGTACCCAGACAGTACTGGGTAGAGCACCAGGCCAGGACTCTGAGAGCCTTGCTCTGTTCCTAATGCCTCTTGGGAATAAACTGCACGTGACTGCCAACACAGCAGACGCTTACCTACAGGACCACTCTGGAAAACACTAGGGAAGGCTGGCAGTTGGTGTCTAAGAATGCCTCTTATCAATCAGGATTAAAAACGTCCTTACCATCCTTACACCAACTCAGTGCAACCAGAAATTTGTCATGAGACTTAAAAATTAATCTGGCAGAGATAAAACGCAGCTTCAAGCACATACTGAAGTGTTGTGATTTATGACTGGATGCCTGAAAACAGTATTTCTGAGCAAAATCAGAATCCACCTCTTAGTAGCATAAGCCCAAAATAAACGTACAAGCTCTAACCTATGTTCTTAGAGTATTTCTTACAATGCAGAAGATACACAATCACCATCTCTCTCAGCTGACGTTTTTCTCTGAACTTGAAACTGCATCCAGCTTGTTAGTATGGTTTCATGCCTCCAGTAGTTGATTTTAACAAGTTTACCTCCTTTGGCTGCCTCTGAAATATGTGCGTTTTTAACCAGGTTTCAACTTCTTCAATCTTCTTCTTTTGCACAGCAAGGTCATTCTGAAACAAGGTTAAAATATGTGAAAGTTATATATTAAACTCGTGGTTTCCAATGATGAAATTAAAGAATAGAATAAATGCTGGGTAAAATATCAACAGACATGTTGGTGTGTGTTTGCAGTTATGTGTGTGCCCTGCAGAAGCAATGCCACAATTAAGGATGATCATCTCATCCTGTTCCTCAAACAGTCAGTCAGGAAATAATGGGCTGTTCATTATTCTTTAAGTAGTAACACTACAGTCTTGTCTGTGTCAGGATACTTCATAGCTATTGCTGGAGCTAGTCCTTTTTAATTTTTTTTACTCTAATACTGCAGAGGTTTTTGGAACTTCTGCAAATCCCACACAGCTGGGTTTTCCCAGTGCTTGGAATATCAGATGCACCTGGAATTCAGTAACAGGTTCAAGAGTTTACAAGGGGACTGACAGGAAACAACATCTCCTGAGCACCTTTTCCTGCTCAGGAAGCCTGGGGGAATGTGTCTCCTACAGATGAAGAGCTCATTCGAGTCTGGTTTTCAGCACTGGCTGGCAGCGAATCAATCAGCATTGACAGAGAATCAATAACCCAGAACCCTTGTGCTGTACCAAATAGGGTACGGTGAGAGCCTGACTGGCGCAGGTTACGGACAGAAAAAGTCCCTGTGATGTCACTGGTACCCTGGAGCAGCTGTCACACCTGAGTTTCAGGTCTGTGTCTCTCCACCCACGGCAGCTCCTCCTGGGCCTGGCTCCGGCTCCACCCAGGCTTGGCACAAGGCAGATCCACAGTGCACGGCTTCGCCCTTTTCCTGGGAGCAACTGTGCTTTGGCTGCTCTCTGCCACGGAGCTCAGGGCTCTCTGCCTCTGCCGACGGCCTCTGCCAGTGCCACCCATCAGCGGCCGCACAGCACCTGCACGCGGTGCAATGCTGCTGTGCCCAAGGAAGTCCTCAAACGGATGTGCCAGCCACTCTGCCACCTGCAGAAACACAAACCTCTGAGTAGGGATGCAGCAGCCTCCTCCCCTCCGCTGGGCACAGCTATCTCTATGTACACTGCCCCATGCCTGGCAGTGTCCAAGGCCATGCTGTACACTGGGGCTTGGAGCAACCCGGCAAGGTGCAAAGTGTCCCCGCCCATGGCAGGGGTGACACCGGATGGTTTTATGGCCCTTCCAACTACAGCTGTTCTGGGGTTCCATGGTTCTTCTGTACCAAAAAAAAGAGCTGCATCATTGTGCCAGAAGTATTTTGCAGTAAACTGGCATATCAGAACAAGTTGAGAACGCCACAAACACACATCCAACCTAAAGAATTAAAACAAGAATGAATAAGTAGCATCAGCTTACTCAGACCACTTTTATATGACGGTAACATTCACACTATCTCTGTGTAGTTTTCAGTATGTGGCAATTTTCCCCCCCTTTCAAAAGATATTTACAATGTAACCATTTGTGCATGAAAGTTAGAAACAGATGGCAGAGGACAGTTATTGAGGCAGCACAGTAAAACCAGGGAGTGTTTACTGCTCAGGCAGCTTGGGCTGAACCAGAGCCCTTGCCAGGACAAGGAAAAATGCTGGCAACAGCACCAGGATTTAATTCTGGACTTGAGGAACACCCTGCCGGTACAGGGTGGCAGACTCACCCCCAAATAACACCCCAGGAGTCCCATGGTGGCCCCTGGGTGTGAGGTAACAGGCTGGGTGCCAATGCCCCTCGATGAACGTGAGTGACAGGACAGACACAGCATCCCCTAAAAGGGCTGTGAAGCTCTAAACCAGCACAGCAGAGTGCTGGCAGACAGGATATGAGAGCTGGGTGTAGCAGGAGGCTCTGCCTGGAATGGGCTCAAACAACCCCAGTAAGGCCCTGTTTGCCACGGTGGGAAATGCAGGCAGGGGTCACACTGCTTTTAGGGTGAATAATGCTGAAACCAGCCTGACTGCTCCATGCTAAAGTTCAGTATCCTGAGAGGGAACTGAAGATGTGGCAAAGCTGGAAAAATCCCTGGAGAAAGGAACAACCAAGTGACACCACTGAGAGCTTCTGCAGAGCTGCTGAGCTGGCACAGCCTGGGCACATCTGACTGACAGGGCAGCAGCACTTCAGACTAGAAAAACCACGTCTCAAATTTGAACAGCAGCATCTCCTGGCATTTCCCTTCCTGGGTGTGTGTATGTGTGTGTGTGGATTCCTCCTGCAGTAGGGACGATGTGATCTCAGGGTCACTGCTTGAGGCTGAGCCAAATGCACACAGCCTGTGTGAATAACACCAATCTCTATGCTGTAATTGTTTTTGCTGGCTTTAATATAATTGCCTCAATGTTAAGAATCATAGAATCATTAAGGCTGGAAAATGCCTCCAGGATCATCGAGGCCAGCCTTTACTTCATACTTTCCACTGCTCATACTCATGTTTCAGCCATTGCTCCACAGTACTCTACAGCAGTGGTTACAGTGCCTGTACTGTGCAGTGAATAATTCTGACTAAGATCTGTCTAACCATTATCAAATGTATTTGCATAAATATGTCCGGTTTGGCATCCTTAACCCTGCACGACAAGGCCGTGTGAGGTTCAGTGACATCCGTGCAGTCCTGTGCACACCAGCTCTGGGGGTGGGACCAGACCCAGCTGCACCCAGACCCCTCTCTGAGGGGTTCGGAAAACCGGGGGGTGTGGGGTGGCTTGCGGGACTAAGGGAGGCGTTGGGGGTCCCTCTCGCACCTTGTAACTCAGGTGACTAGCTGTGTCCGGCGCTCGCACCGTGCCTGTGCCGCCTCAGCAGCCGGCACGGAGCAGCGGCCCCGGCACCCTCACTGTCACCCGCACTGCAAATTTGCACTGTCACCCGCAACAGCCCCGTGAGGGGGATGGGGAAGGTGAGGGGGTCCCTTCCACACACAATGACACCAAACCAAGTCTCTCTCTTAGTAAAAGCCAGAACAACCCCCATTGAAAACGGCCAATACAGAGCCCACGGAGGAACCACCGGGCCGCCGAGAGCTCTCTCCCCGGACCCACCTCCGCCGGCCTTCCTGGGCCGCTACCGGACATCCTCGGCCGGGGGGATCCCCCCGCCTGCGGCCCCGCTGCCCCCGCCGTCCAGGTGGAGATCCGGTGCCGGGGCCTGGTACTAGGTGCTCCGGGGGAAGAGAGAGCCTCAGTGTGACTCGGTGCCCCGGGACGTGGTGTTCGGAGGGGTCTCGGGGAGGTCTCGGTGCTCTGGTCCCGGCCCGGCAGAGTCACCTCACACAGCGCCGGGAGTCCTTCCTCTCCGCCGGCTCTTAGCTGTCCGAGTCGCGCCGGGCAGCGCGGTGACGCCATCGGCGCGCGTGGCGGCGGCGGAGGCCCCCGCGCACATGTCTCCAAGGCGACGGACGGCGGCCATGAGGCGGCCGAACGTGTTGATTACCGGTGGGCACCGCGGGGAGCACGGCCTCATCGCAGCCCGGGGTGCTGCAGGGTCCAAGCCTGGGGGGATGTGGGGTCCAGGCCTGGGCTCACTGGGGGCCTGGGGTCCCGGCCCTGGCCCAGCCCGAGGTGATTCGGGGCCTAGGGTCCCTGCCCGAGAGGATTTGGGGTCTGGGATCCCGGCCCCATCACAGCCTGGGGCGGTTTAGGTTTTAGCCAGGCAGCAGCCTGGCTGATCTGGGGTGTGGGGTCCTAGCCCGGGGTCGTTGTGCAGCTCCACTCCCTCATGAAAACGTGGGGCTTCTCCGTTTTACCGGAGGGTTTTCAAAGGAATGGAGATCTCCCTTCGAACCCTCACGGCGTGAGTAGCATTCCTGCACACAGTCAGACTTCTCTTCCTGTTTTCCCGTTTCACTCCCCTCGCCGGTTTGTCTTTGTCTGCAGCTTTTTGCTCCTTTTCCATCCTATAAACTCTCCAGTGTGGACTGCCAGAAGGTTCCAGTTCACCCGGAACTCAGGAGTTTGAGGGGACCTGCGAGCTCTCCCCTTACCTGCTGCTGTGGGTTTGGTCTGCAGGCACGCCGGGAGTTGGGAAAACCACGCTGGGAAAGGAGCTGGCCTCCAGAGCAGGGCTGAGCTACGTCAACGTGGGGGACCTGGCCAAGGAAGGTGCTGTGTGACAGTTGTCCCCTGGGCACAGGGACACACTGCTCCGTGTGACTCTGCTGTTGCTGCCTCGGGCACTGGGAGCCCCTCACACTGCCCGGTGGCTGGGACAGCTGGGCTGTGCAGCTGGAGAGCAGAAGGCTCTGGGGGACCACAGAACCCCTGCCAGTGCCCAGAGGGGCTCCAGGACAGCTGGGGAGGGACTGGGGACAAGGAGTGGAGGGACAGGACACAGGGAATGGCTTCCCACTGCCAGAGGGTAGGGTTGGATGGAGTATTGGGAAGGAATTATTCCCTGAGAGGGTGGGGAGGCCCTGGCACAGGATGCCTAGAGCAGCTGTGGCTGCCCCTGGATCCCTGGAAGTGTCCAAGGCCAGGCTGGACACGGGGGCTTGGAGCAGCCTGGGATAGTAAAAGGTGTCTGTGCCCATAGTAGCGGTGGGGCTCGATGGGCTTTAAGGTCCCTCCAACCCAGCCCAACCTGTGATTCTGTGTATTAAATGAATTTACTTCAGCAGGCATGTCTGTAGCAGCATACTTGGTGCTAAGTAATAAATAACAAACTCATCCTTACATGGATTTGTAAACAGAGTGTTCCTTACCCTGAGCTCTACGTTTTGCCTGCAATCTCCTGAGACAAAGGTAGCAATGTAAATTAATTGTGGTAGATTAATCGTGGTAACTACTCTGCTACCCAGCAAACATCTGGGAATTCTCTGTGCTGCAGGAGAGCTATATGAGGGCTTTGATGAGGAGTACGACTGCCCCATTTTGGATGAAGACAGGGTAAGCCCAGCCCCTTGAGCCCCTCACACACACCCCTGTGTGTTTTGGCTATGCAGTGCCAGGTGAGCCTGACCCCTCTGTTGCTGGTGCAGGTGGTCGACGAGCTGGAGGAAAGGATGAGCCAGGGAGGGGTGATTGTGGACTACCATGGCTGTGACTTCTTTCCTGAGCGCTGGTTCCACATTGTGTTCGTGCTCCGCACGGAGAATTCATGCCTGTATGGCAGGCTGGAGAGCAGGTGTGTCGCTGGGCTAGACAAGCAGGACACTGCTGCTCTGCTCATGCCTTTAATTTCAGCTCTCATATGTTCCAAAATCTGTACTGCATTGGTATATAATTCTGAACTCCACATAGAGTGTCAGCAAGTTCTCCTCATAGTTCAGTCAGCCAGAACAATCCTGTTCCAGCCCCACAACCAAGGACACTGCTGCAGCTTCAGGCCCAAAAAGTGCAAACAAAAGGGGATTGAGGAGACCAGTCTGGGAGGATGGGACTCCATAACCTCGAGCTGGAATTGGACAATTAATCCCAATGTAAATGGACCAAAACAAAAGTGTGAAAATTCGTGACCCAGGGTCCATCTTGGGTGTAGCCATGTCTGGGCTCTTTTACTACCCAAGATGTGTCCTTTGAAGGCCTTTTAATAAATCCCTACTTTATTCCTGTAACACTGCCTCTGTTCCAGGGAGCCTCCCAAGGCATCAGTGGGACTTCACATAGGGCATAAATCACTGATTCTCAAAAAAACACCTCTGTTTTCTCTGTGCCTCAGACTGTCTCTTGATGCTCTTGTTCTCTAGGGGCTATACAGGGAAGAAACTGCAGGACAACATTCAGTGTGAAATTTTTCAGACTCTATATGAGGAAGCTGTGTTGTCATATAAAAAGGAAATTGTACACCAGTTGCCCAGCAACACTCCAGAGGACCTAGAGAGAAATTTGGATCAGATTATGCAATGGATTGAGCAATGGATGAAGGACAACAACTGACTTTTGGTGAAACAGCAACGGCTGGATCTTTTCTTGGGAGGGAGGATTTAATAAATGGTATTCATAATTCTTGTATTATAAATGAACATGAATGTTATTGTAACTGTCTGGGGAGAAGAAGAACCTTCAGAGTAGCTGGGTTGTGAGGATTTGTAACAGCCCCCTGGGAGGCAACAGGAGAGCTGATACAAGTGACTGAAAGGATGAAAATGAGGCCCTTGCCCTGAGTAGAAGGAGCTGTGTTCAGTAAGTGAGAATTCTTTGGACCTTACAATTAAAACCAAGCCATTAATTCCCTGCAAGGAAACTGCAAAATCCTGATAGCAGGTGGCAGTTGAGGCACTTTTGATTTCCAGAGGGTAGAACAGTGTCCTGGAAAGGAGTTGGTTTGATGCTGAGTTGTGGGACTAAAACCTGCTGTGCTCTGCTGTGGCCTTGGGCGTGTGAGGATAATGCAGAGTGAGAGGGTTTGGTACAGATTAGGGTGGGTCCTTTGCTTTGGAGGGAAGAGAAGTGATGTGGGAGTTATTTTAGAATGATTGCACAGAGCTTTGGGGGATTCCTTCATATGTAAGGCAACATCGGCTATGTGAGCACTGGTCTGGAGTGTTTAACAATAAACTTTATTTTTCCTTTTTTCTCTGCTTTGCCCATCCTCTGTCATCTCAGTCATGGAATGTAGACATCACTGCAAGATTACCTGCAGTGATCCTAGACGTGGTCACAGCTAAAACACCGGCAGGGCTCTCTTGTGATTGCTGTTAAAGCCTGGGCCCCAGGGGGGCATGGCTGCACAAGGAAGAGGAGACCTTTCATCAGAGAAAAGCTGCTTGGAAAGAAAGGCTTGAAAAAGATTCTGTAAGAAGTGCTTGGTTATAATCCCTTTATATACGTGAGTTTGGACAGTAAAACAACTTTCTTGAAAATTTGTGATGTAAAGAGTGTTGTTACATATTTACAACTTTTATTTTTTATTCCAAATTTGCTATTGGGTTTTTTGGTGTTTTTTTTTTTCTTTCTTTTTTTTGGTGATGCTTGCAGAGCAGTACCGAAACAGAAATTTTGAAAAAATGATGAAAAATAGTGTGTGTCCTTTGGGAATTGGGCCCAGGCGTTGTGGCAGCTCGGGCAGAGGTTAGCCTAGAGTAGGAAGCAGGTGCAGGTGTTGTGTGGGGTGTCGGGGCAGCCCTAATGCGTGAGAACACTTGAAGTGACTCCGCTCATGCTCCCCACGCTGCCCCACGCCGATCCGAGCAGTGCTGAGGACGGGGCGGCGATATGGACCGCTCATAAAAAACCAAAAACAAACAACAGCAAGAAGAACCAACCCCCTCCTTCCGAGCAGACTCCGGACAGCTCACGGAGCAGCTCCGTCCCTCCCGCCCCGGGGCGGGACCGGGACCGGGACCGGGACCGGCACGGCCGGGTGCGGGCGCGCAGGTGGGTCGGGGGCTCGGGTAAGGCGGGGGGTTCGGGGGTGTGCCCGAGGGGGTCGCCCTCCGGGACCAGGATCTCAGCGAGAGCGGCAGCGGCGATTTCGGCAGCCCCGGCTCCTGCTCGGAGCATTTCCCGCTCCGCAGCCTCGGGTCTCGACCTGCTGCTGTAAACAGCTTTCCTGTTTTTCCAGATAAAATCTGGCCTTCCGGGAGGCGCTGTTCACCGGGAGGTAAGGGGCCTTCAGTCAGGAGAAAAAAACAAACCCAAACCAACCAAAAACCCGAAAAAAAAACCAGGAGGAGAAGATGGAGGAAGCAGAAGAGGATGACATGACTTGTGGGGACTTGGGAAACGGACTTGGGAGAAGACCAGGAGGTGTTTATGAAGGGGAAAACGTACAAAACTCCTATTCAATTAGATCTAGGAAGGGATCGGGAAAGACTTGTAATTCCCCCTTGTCGGCAAAGGTAGCAGAAGAAAGCGATGCTGCAGTTCTTCCTGCTCCAAAACGAAACAGCTTTTACGATGGATCACTCAAAAAACCTGCCTCTAGTTCCACACGACAGAATAGCTGTGGTAAGAGTAATTTGGAAGTTAATTATTCACCATAAGAAAAACTTGTTAGTGAAAGGAAGCCATTCAGCTGCCTCACAAAGTGTCATCAAATTTAATTCAAACCACTTGCCAAAATCCCTGAAGGGTTCAGTGCCTGCTGGGACCCTTCACCTTTCTCCCAGAACAAAAGCAGCAGAATTGCTTCTCAGAGGTCAAGGCAGTGACCATTCCCAATGTAAAATGTCCACTTCTGAGGTGTTTAATTTTGCGTTTGAAAGCGACATTTAGCAAAGAGCATCCTGTGGTGGGTGTACCTACGTAGGTATAGACGTTTCTGTGAAATTGAGTGGCACTGCTTGGATTCCTGCTTTGTTTAAGTAAGTTGACGTCTTCCTAAAGATGATACCTAAAGCCTGCAATTAAATACCCAAAATCTTTAGTTTACTAAATTTTTCAAATTACTTTAAGAGTTAGGAAGTAATTTTTAGAATCTGCATTGGCATTCATCATCCTTTTTAAAGGCAATGCTGCTGTAAAAACAATTAAGTGTAAGCAGTGCTGTTCATTACAGTCCATCTGCTTTCCTGTCAGTTTTTAATATTTTGACTGGGGTATTTCTGTGTAACTTGCTTATTTCTTTCCTTTAAACAACTCCCCATTATCCTTTCCACAGTAAGCTGAGTTAACTCTGTCTCTTGAAAATTGTCCCTACTTCTAAATACTGCTACATGTTGTTTTGAGTGTAGATGTTGAAAAGTTGCAATCTGACAAAAAAAGTAAAAAATTAATTTTTTTGTAATCAAGATGACAATTTTGTTTGCTTTATTTTAAAGGAAGTTAAAAAAATGTTTGCCTTTACTTTATGTCTCTTTACAACAGACATTTTTCCCTCATTTCACTTCTTTAACTGTGAAGCAATGTGTTTGAAGTTTGTTTTGATATGCTTCTTAAATCTGTTTATTAGCTCCACAAGAAAAGACAATACAACACGAAGATGAAAATTCATCTTTGTATGTTACCTATTTTCAGGGTAAAATCCTCACTTTTTTTTTTTTCTTTAAACATTATGATATCATTTAGTGTCTTCTATTAATCCCACAGAATCTAATATTGAAGTGTCAAATGAAGAACTAAAACAACAACTTCGGGAAGCTCTGGAGGTTGGTAACAGTGCCCAGGGTGCTGCTCTCCAAATCTGCCTTTCCTTTCAATATAGCAAGAGGATCTTGGCATGTTGAGGGACTTGTATGGACCCAGGTTCTTGAAAAGAAAGCAGGAGTTGGAAGCCTCATTAAATTTTACGTCAGGAAATTGTAGTGTGAGGTGGACTTTATATTCTGGAGGGTTTGTTTGTGGGGTTTTTTTTAAGGGGGCAGAGAAAATATTTTTGAAGATGTAAAGAATATTGGAGGTATTGTTGTACTTTTCGAGCAGATGTTTATGTTTTATTAAGCTTTGGGGGTTGAAACTCTGTAGTGTAAACTACCCTTGGGTTTTTAGTCTGCATTTTTGTTGAAAGTTAGGTAACAGTACATTTTGATTTTACTGTGGTTAAGTGTGTTGAGGTGTTGGCATCACAGCCAGCTATCTTCAGCTCTAAAAATACACATTCCATCTGTACTATGTTCTTTAACCCAAGGTAAGCCAATGAAAAGACATCATACAGATAAAACAGAGGTTTGGTTTTTGAGGAGGGCAAATTTACATTGGTTTTAAAATCGAATCTTAACAGGATTACCTTGGCTTTTACTCAGTGTATCTACTTTGTTTTACTTAAGGAACTTGAGATTTTGAAAGTTGAGCTTGAAGCATCTCAGAGACAGCTTGAAGGAAAAGACGAAGCCCTAAGAATCCTGCAGAGCATGGTAGGAGCTGTTCGGAAATCACTTGGTACTTGGTGGTAACAAGGAAAACAGAGGAAATCTTCTGCTACTCCTCATCAAAACCTCAAAAACCTTAAGGCTTTCCCAGGGCTGCAATTTAGATCATTGATTCTGAAGGTGTCTACAGACTTGCCTCTACAATTTACTGGAACTAG
>WAAG01002342.1:0-19285 GCA_013390105.1 Tichodroma muraria | reverse complement strand
TTTTTGCTTCAATTGGTCAGGTCTATCCTACCTCTTCCCAGCAGTTCTCAGTCATCAAAAAGGACTGTGGCTTTGTGAAGCAAATTCCTGTCTCCAGCACCAGGTGTTCAACCAGTTGTTGGTTCTCAGGGTCCACAAACAACAGATGTGCATGAATAATCTCACAGTAACTATGCTGTCCCAAGGCATAGGCTGATCCCTGCTCTGAGGAAGACCAGGGTGATCAACACATCATTTGGGACTGAATTCACCCTGGCTGTAATACAAAGGCAGTCTTTGCAAGCAGAGACCTTCCTTGAAGGTTTTAATGAGCCTACCATGGAGGAAAAAGGTTCTCCTGAGAATTTTACCTGTTTAAGATGGTACATATAGAATGGCTTCATGAATATGTGATGAACAAATAATTTTTTTAAGTGAAACAGTCTTGATTCCTAAAGACAAAACTTCATAAATAGGTCAAAAGCCAACATGACTGTAAATGTGCTAATTTTTAAAGAAATTCTCATCTCAAGCCCAACATTTAAAACTTGTTTAAACTTTGCTAATGATTATGAATTTTTTTATTATTAATATTATTTCTAATCTGAATGTAACTGAAATAGCAAAACAGCTGTGGAACTTCAAAATGTTTTCAGTCATTATCTTTTTATCAAAGTCATTGCAAGCAGGTTCTCTTTCTCTTTGTGGCTAATCTTCATTGATTGGGGATGAACAAGCAGCAGTAAATTCCCAAATGACTGTATTTGACTAGAAATTGCAATTACTTGATGCCTAGTAATATGCATTTCAAATGTGTTTGGCATTCTTTCAATATTCATTGATTACCATTATCAGCTCAACAAATTAAAATGCATCCACAGGTATAAGAAAATATAGGAAAATACTGGTTGAAATCCTGGTCATAGAGAAACCATTGGCTTTGCCACTGACTTTTGAAAGTACAATCAATGCTCAGGTGTTGGGTCTCTAGCAGTGGTCAATGATTGGATCCTGTCCTTTTCTTTAGATAGGAAAAGAAAAAGGTCTATATTAATACATTATTATTTCAGTAGTGTGATCATATTGCTTCTGACTTTGCAGCCTTTCCAATAACCTTATGGTAAACATCTATAAATACCCTTTTGGCCAGCAGTATTCCTAAATACTCTCAGACATCACTTCTACCACAGGCTTTAATGTCAAATATCTATATCATATATACAATTAGCAGATGAAGCAGTCTTCTCTAAAGCAAAGAATGTAGCAAAGAACCCAAAGAATTAAAACTTCTGCTGGCTTTCTGCTTGTCAATCTTGGAAAAGTGAGCTCACCTTTCTAACACAGCTGCCTGAGAAAATGGTCCCATCACATGGACACCTGGGCAATAAGAAAGAGATGCCCTTCACACAAAACAGTGAAATCAGTGTCTTTCAATGTTGTGCTGCAAAACACAATCATTTATAAATTGATCGATTTTTATAGATGATACTCTGATGTGAAGAGCATTAAGTTGGGATAAAAACAAGTTCAAGACTAATTTTAATCACTTAAGCAAACCTCCAGCAATGGAAGCTAAAATCAATTGAGTTTTTAAAAACTTAGGCTTGGATTCATCTTCTCTAAATGCAGAGCCCTCCGCTGAGACGTCTAATCAACTGAACTGCTCACTCCAGGATCCTTTACAGCCAACAGAGGCTGAGTCAGTGGAACCTCGGGCTGACTCATCACAATTCAAAATCCCTGTAAATATCCACTCTGCTCTACTCTTTTCAGAGAAAACTGAGGATGGCTTGCTTGATTAGGTATGTTTATATCATAGATGCCTCAAGGTAGAGTTCCCTGGTTCATTAGTGAAGAAATTCTGAGTTTCTTGTCTGAATTGGTCAGTTTAGCAAACAGCAATAGATCATCAGCTGCTCTGAAAAAACACTTGATCCTTTGGCAAAAAACTGGAACGCACTGGGATGTGTCTCTTGGAACCAAAAGACAAATTTGTTCTAGAGAAATCTACAGTGCTGGAATATTATTTTTTTTTTCAAATAGAAAATTCTCTGTCATTTTTGTGTGAGAATTAAAACCAGATATTCAAGTAATTCTCATTAGGATCAGTAGATTCAGGTAGCAAAAAGAAAAAATTAGGAATGGAATAGCTTTGCATATATAGTCTTAAATAAAAGCTAAAAGCATCTGTTTCAGTCACACCTGAATTTCAACCCAAAAAAATGTCATATTACTCTTTGAATATAAGCCTGGAATCCACACTGGTGTTTTTGGCTAGTTGCTGTATTATGCTGCTGTCTGGCTGAGTTTACATAAGAACATATTGATTTTCTCTTCTCCCTTCTCCTGCATCTCTCCCCCTCCAACACAAACAGCATGGAAGAATCAGCACTTAACAATAAAACAATGAGGCCATAGGAGTGGACCAGCTCCTGGCTCATACACAGGGAAAATCTTTTTGTTTTTTAACAGGGCATTCTGGAAACATCTACTTTTCTTTTCCGGCTTTTTTTTATGACAAAAACAAGCTCATTCTGAGCCTGTTAAATCATTTCAGTTTCAGGCCACTGACAAGTTACATTTTTCTAGTGCCCCATGTTGTCAGTCTTGTTCCTCTCAGGAGAGACTTAAGAGTAAACATTTACCTGATGTCTCGTGTGGATACCAGTCAAACTTAAAAAAAAAATATAAAAAAAAAAAGAGAAAAAAAGGGGGGCCTGTGCAAGTGTGGTAATGTTTTTCTTCCAGGAAATTTGAGTGATGGTTGGATTCACACAACTGTGGGCCATTTTATTAGCCCACATCATGGTTACTATTGCAATATATGTCTCACTGTGGCAGTTTTTAAAGTTTATATTCAGTCTCATTTTGCAAGGTCCTGTGAATGAGCTGTGCTTCACCAAAATTATGTCATCTGGAAATTAAAATCTAATTTAGTGTTTTAGACTATCCTTTAGATTCCCTTTAATGAATGAAGAGCCATCAAATTGTCCGTTACAAGAGATTGACACCCCTGGATGAAGAAATTAAACCAGTTATCTTCTACACAGGGACTACATCCCATCTGCTGACAGAAAAAGGGCAAAGATGGAGAAGATAAATTAAATATGGTGGTTATTTTCTTGTTTAAGTGGAGAGCAAGGACAGGTGTTTGTCTAAAGAAATGTCTGTCAGTTTCTCTGTGGACAGGTCCACAAACACATTCCTTATTGGGACAATATAAGAACGCTGGCCAGTGAATTTATCTTCCACTTACCCTAAATGAAAATATTAAATGCAATGTTTTCTTGTTTCTCTCTAAACAAAAAGGAAAGTCTAACACCTTTATGCCACAAACACCCCCCCACACACCAAGTGTCATGGTAAATCTCTGCTGCAGGGTGATAAAACAAATTATAAAGGTCATACAAGGGTAAGGTTAACTTCTATTGCTCTTGGCTGATTTTTTGATTACCTTGGGTTTGAGTCTGCATATGTCTTTGATCTTTTTGGTTTTAATTTGGAAGAAGTCTTAAGTTAGACAGCTTACAATTCATGAAGGTAGACATGAAAAAAATCTTACGAGTGTCTATTCTCTTAACATAAAGATGCTCATTTCTGAAGATATCAGAAATACATCTATGTCTGGATAATCCCGACACTTCATAGTGAACAAAGCCTTCATTTTATTTATCTCTGAGCTGACACTCAGGTCAAGCAGTGGATTATGCTTCCAACTTTCCAAAACAATCACTCTCGTAGCCAAATTTGGAAATGTTTCCCAAGGATATTCTCACTGAATGCAACAGAACTATGCAGCAAGTGCTGAAAACTATGAATAGAGGTGTAGAAGACTGACCTATGGACTGAGGGATAGAAGGAAAAGTCTACCCTGAATTTCCAAACAAGGTGATGTGTTCATGGCTTCTCGTCTTCTTCCCAGGTCCTGGCAGTACCCCACATGCAGTACAGAATAGACAGACATGCAGGAGGCAGAAGAGAATAGGTCTTGTCTAGAAATAGAAGGAAAGATTGAAATCTCCACAGATGCAATAACACAAACAATTAAATATATATGCATCACTGGTTTTTAGTTGAGTTCAAAAGAGAAATTCCATGGAGAGTGACAGCTGTGCAGAGTTACTGTGTGGGTATAGTTGAAGTCAATCACCTTACAACTTTCCTGATTTCAAGAAAGGGGTAAATTGTAACTACCTGGAGCTTCCCTCTGCTTCCTTGCTGACTCTGTTTTGCTTGCCTTAGAGCTTGGCAGCATATAATCTTGTAATTCCACCTGTAGTTCCTGAGCTGCTGGTGCAAAGCATCCTGTATGACATTCCCTGGCAATATCCCCAGAATTCAGCTTTATTATTCATTCTGGCTTGCCACAAGTCTTCTGTTTCTGAAGTTTCCTGCTTCAGTGTCTACCAGACAAAGAAATAAATTGGAGACGGAAAGGAGGCAAGAAGAATGGTGGTTTTCTGCTAAGAAAAATTCATCATGATTCCTATGAAAACTTTGGTACCATAAAAGTTCCAACACTGATATTGCACTGATATAATTTAAGATTTTTTTTCATAAGAAAAGAACCTACAGGGCAACAGGACATCCCATGTATACTGAAGATGCTGGTAATTACAAAGCTTTTCCATGTGGCTTATTATAATAGCACTTAGAGTATTTCTACATCACACAACATCATGCCATGAAGAGATACCCCAGTGATCTATAAAACAGCCCTACTGAGAAACTAATTATTCAAGGCAGAGCTCTGGGTTAATTCTGCTCTGCTGCTCTTGGTATTACACTAGCTCTCTCAGAAAGAGAAATAAAAGGCAAACTGAGATGAAATAACTGGCCTGGGGATACAGAGGGTGGGATCCATCTCACCTGACTTTCGAAATCAACAATGTAGACATTTAAACTCAAGCTAGCCCCTGGGGCTCGATGTATAGTCACTGGAGACAAATATGCCCTTTTAGGGTGCCAATCATCTGCCCTATTTCAGACATCTAATTTAGGAGTGGATGAATTGCCCCCTGGATCCTATTGACTAGTTCTTCGCTGACTATCCACTGAGCCAGAAGCCAGATGTAGATGTCTTCAGCACAGGCATCTGCATTTAGTCAATATATTTCCACCTAGAAAGTCTATAACAAAGTTGGGAATAGCATATTTCCTTTATTCCTGGACCTGCACATTATTCTGTAGATCATACCACCACTTTGATAACTCTCCTAGTAGCAGAGACACTTGAAATTATGCTGTGTGATACTTAGAGATTGTTCAATTATCATAAATTAAAGTTTATTTAATGGACTAGTCAAGTAACTGAACACTTGGCTGATATAAAAACCCCTAACATATTAAAAATAAAAATAATTTTAGTACAATTAAAATCCATTATAGGGTTTCAGCTGCATTCTCACTGGTCAACATCACAGTGGATTAATACTTTAAAATTTTGAGTCAGCTCAAAAACAGAGTTGCAGTTATGCAGTTACAGTGTCAGGACAGGGCTTCTCAAAAAGGAGTTCTGGGGTATTGTGCATATTGTCCAGTCATGAACAGTGTGATGAGAAACACATTCCTGTGTACAGTAGGAAATCCATTTCCTTTGCATGTGAATAAGTGCTAAAAACTCAGCAAGTGTGGGTGGTGTTATGTGAATAAGAGCTAGGGGATGAATGAAAATGTGCCTCAGGTGTCCCAGCTTCAGTTTGCTGCAGGTAGCTCGAGGTACCAAAGAAAAAATGAAGGAAGAATATTGTAGAAAGTATAGTGTTTCATTACTAAATACACCGAGGAGAGGCTTGGCTGAAGATTCAGGCAAATAAATTGGTTTCCTACCAGCTCAGTGTGTCCGTGTCAGCTGAGCATCTCCATTCCCAGCAGGGTCAGCTGAGAGCTGGTCAGAGCACAGACAGGGCGCTCAGCAGTGCTGGGCTCACCAGCCAGAGGTGCCTCCTGGGGAGGATGTACGAGCAGCTCCACAGGCCCTGTTGGCACTGCTGGTAGCTCAGACACCTAACTCAGATGCAGACTCACAGAATGAACTTCTGCCTTTAGCCGTCTCAGTACAAAGCTCAACTCAACACTTAACAGCGTGCAAGGCACTTATACCATCTCCCTACCTCTGCCACGGTGTTCATTTTGGATTAGAGTCAGCTGTTAACATTTTTATTCACAGCTTTCTGGGTATGATTTGCAGAAATTCAGAAGACTGAGGCACGTGGATGGATGACTAGAATGCAGATTGTCTATTTAATACTATTGCCCCTGAGAAATTATAGGCTAGGTGTCTAAAGTTGGTCATCAAAAATTAGTGTAGGATTTTGACAGCTTTGTCTATAATTTATCTTTTCTTCAATTCTCCATCTGTAAAATGATGGTAATAATATGCTTAATTGCTAGGGCTGCTGTGAATATAAATTCATGATGTTTGTGAAGAACTGACAAATTACAGAAAGAGCACCATAAAAACCACATGAGGAACTTAATAACAATGTATTCAGCTGAGGCTTTAGATTGTGATTAATAGAGCCTGGAGCCATACACTGAAGAAAGGAGATAAAAAGAACTATTTAATAATTATCCATACAGAGAAATAAAAATAATAGATGACTGTGCAATTAAAGTCTGGGGCAAAACACATATGCACAGGGAACTATATGAAGGTGACAGATGAAATTTCTGATGTTTACAGAACAATATCAGGAAAATGAAGACATAAAAAACCTCTAACTGTAGGGGAAAGGCTGGACACTTGCTGCTGCCTACAAGATTGTGCCAAAGGAACAGCTTCAGGTACCAGCAGGTCCTTGTTAGGATCCTTGTTAGGATATGTAAGAAATCACCTTTCACTTCACTTTTTGTTTTTGCGTTCCTTTTTGTGCTACTTTCAGAGTTACTTGATCCCAAGATAGTCTCCAGCCTGGCTTAATGCAAGCCCCTATAAACTGCAGTGCTGGCAGAACTGGAGAGGAGATGTGGGGTGAGCAGAACCATCCCTTGGGTGAGAAGGAACATACTGAAGGGAGGGGACACAAGGAGGAGGGAGAATAGGAGCCACAAAAGCCAGCAGGGAGAGAAAAGGCCATTTAAAAGGCCCTGCAAGCAGATGACTCTCCAATCAAGGTCCATCTTTTTAAAAAGCCCCTGAGAGAGACAGGTGGTTCATGCAGAAAGCAGTCTGCATTTTAATCTTTTTTTTCTTTCCCAAACATGGCATGAAAGTGCTATCCTCAGCGCTAAAAGCTCCCCTGAGACTCCACCTCACTTTCCAGCCCTTGAGTACTGACTTCCCCTGGTGTGAAGGAAGGTTGAAGTGCCAGCTGTTAGAAGAAATAATTATTACAGCACTTCCTGCAAGCACTTCAGATTCCAAAGAGAAGAAGCAAAAGCTACCTGATTCCACTCTTTTTTTTTTTTAAATTTGCTTTTGCATTTTTATTTTTTTCCTCCTTGCTCCCTTAACAACCTTCGTCTGTTGTCAGTGAATAAGCTTTTACCCTGAGGATTCAACATGTTGCTAAGGGCTGTCATTACAGTGAGCACATTTCTCTAAGTCATATTCACAGAGTCATTTCAAAAGCAACATAGGCTAACCCTTTCCCATTACGGACGTGGAAATTCTCTCACAATTAAACCCAGTCCACACCTTCTAAACATTTAGAATGATGTGGATGACTAGGAAATGTTAAGAAATGTGTCTTCACTCAAGATTGCAGAATACAAAGGCAGTAGCTGGAATGTGCTTCTCCATTGTTCACTGTCGCTTGCCGCTGACAGCTAATTGCATAGAAAGGAACCATCATTTACTGCTCTGGCTATGCACGATTCACTCCCACATGTCAGCCACTTCCTTGTCCTTATGTCAGTGGTCTGGCACTGGCACTCTGGCAGCTACCTCTGTGTGGCCATCTACACGTGGTGTTACTCTGCCTCTCACTCTGCAGTTGCAGGTCCACACAGACTTATGCTATGAAATAACAGCTATGAGCACTGGTTTTATATTGGGCTGAAACCAACAGAATTAACAAACCTGTTTCTGTTGCTCTCTATTATCCTTCCAAGACCTGATTAAAGCCTGTTTGAACGATGCTGTGTTTTCTCCTGTCGTTACTTCATTTCATTTTGTAAAATGTTGGCACTCTGAGTAAAAATATAATTAAACTATGGCACAGAAGCTGATAGCTTTGATCCCACCTAGCTTAGTAAAAAAGACAAAACAGGCACATTTAATCCACTATTTGTTCAGTTGCAATGTGCTAGTTTTAAACTACGCACATTCCAGGGACTGAATGAATATATGAGGAATGCCAAAAATTGATGTATAAGTTACAGTTATTGCCATACAAAGGCTGTTATAGTGCACACCAAAAATCTCAAAACAATGAAGTTATGTCACCATAAAACATAACACATGGCTAAATCATAATGCAAAAAGAATTTTGAAAAACTCTATTTTCATGTGCACAGCCTGTGGCCTGTGATTCAGTAGGGCATATTAATATGCATTTGTAGAAAAAGAGATTTCTCCTCTCCAGATTTCCCCCTTCACGCACTTCTGAATCTTTTTTCCCTCTTTGGTGCGTCTCCCCCTGCTTCTGCTGCCCTCTGCCTTTGCCTCTGCTTCTCTGCATGTTGCCTGAGGATTACTGGAGAAAATTGATTTGCCTGAGGATTTATTTGCATAGACATGAAGCTTATCTGATATGTAAGTTTTACCCATGGAGGTATGGTATTCATTTTGTGCATAAACAGAGACACACACAGAGCCAGGTATGGTAATGCCAATATTCACCATTTTTTATCCTCAAAATGCCCTGCAAATGTTAACTAATTCATCCTCAGAACACCTCTTTGAGTTATCCATGCTTATCCCAATTTTTTGGGCAGAGAGAGGGAAACTGAGAGGTTAAGTGACTGCAAGACCTTCCACTAGGGTCAGGGAGGGAGGGACGAACAAAACCCTTGTCAGCTTTCGTGGAACTTCAGTCAGGTACAAAGCGATTTGTCTAACACCAAAATGTCAGGATTGGAGTGAAGTTCCCTGTATCTGCAGATTCCTGGGACTGATTCCGATCTTTTGGCCCGCCCTGAATTGGTCAGGCAGCGGAGACAGATGATCACGATAGGTCACTTCCAGCTGAAAATATGCTATTCTATGCTATTCTACCCTCTTCTACTCTGTCTCTGGGTCGGTTGGTGCCCGGGTCAGCCACGTGCAGCCCCAGAGCTCCAGCAGTGTGACAGCAGCACGGGTGCCAGAGGGATTTGGCTGCTGGCAGCCGTGCTTACGTTTGCACTGCACCGTTCCTGCAGCATTTCTTTGCATCTCTTTCCCAGCAGAGCACAGCAGGACAAAAAATGATGACAGGTGACAAGGTGGCTTTTTGCTCGTGGCAGGGCACTGAGCCACATGACCTGTCCCCATGGACAGCTGTGGCGTGACATGCTTTACACTGCAGGGAGAGGTCAAAGTGCTGCAGCCCCCCTGGCCTCCTTACAAACAGCCCCCACCCCCTGATGCTCCCTCAGTCTGACAGCTGAACAAAATGAAGGCTATTTCTGATTTATAGCAGCAACCTGCAATGAATTACACTTGGGTGGTTTATTAATATGAAGCACGTTAGCAAGAGTATATTGTGTGTCTGCCACAGATGGAAAAACTAACTCTATCGATGATGGTAATCCATTCATTGTTTTATGAATCCAGCATCCTCCAGAGAGCACCACAAAACCCCTCTCAGTGTCTCTGAATACTACATTTTACATTTAGATTTTCTAGCTTAAAGAAAAGATGTGTAAAATCACAAGCAGGCACAGCATTCCCCACTGACTAGTGCATTTATGAAGTCTTTTGTGGTGTTATTACAGAAAGCATATGAAATACAATGTACATGAAACTAGGAATAGGGAAATAAATATGTCTGTATTTTTTAAAGGAGCAAGAGGCTGATATTTTTTCACTGTGAGAATGGTGAAGCACTAGATCAAGTTACCCAGAGAAGCTGTGTATGCCCCCTCCCTGGAAGTGTTCAAGACCAGGTTGGATGGGGCTTTGATCAATCTGGTTTAGTGGAAGGTGTCCCTAAAAAAGGTAGGCAAGTTGGAACTAAGTGGTCTTTAACGACCCTTCCAACTCAAACCATTCTACAGATCTGATATTCAGTTTTATATCCCACAGTTTAGATTGGAAATACTGTATTCTGTTTTCTGAAAAATATGAACCTGAAAAACACATCGAAGGGTCTCCTTGAGACGTCTGGTGTAAGACAGGCTTTTTGAGGCTTTTGGTCAGAGTCAATTTTGGAGTCACCCAGGGCATCCTGTAAAACCAGTCACACAGCTCTGGGAAATCATAGGGGTTTGGGCCAAGCCTTTGGCAGCAGGAATAAATGCATATAGAAGTGTGTCCAGAGGGACTTTTGAATTATCTGAGGAGCTTACCAGAATGGTTGTAAAAGGTGGACCCAAATGGCAGGCCAGCTGGATTGTGTCAAACCTGACCTGAAGTTGTCCTCACACCCTCAGGCTGTACAAATGTTGGAACCAAGTCCTCTTGGTCTCTCTGATAGACAGATAGTCCTCTGTGTCTCTCTGAGAACAAATGTGACAGGATGCACTAAAGTTTCCCAGTTTACACTGCTGGATTCATCTTTCTATGCTATTTCTTATGTATAAACCTCTGCAATATCCCAGTGTATCCCTGGATGTCACAGAGCCTCAACAAACGTGCACCAATGGGTATGTACCGTTTCTTTTTCCCAAAGAGAATTTTTTACACTTGAACCCTACAAAACTGCATAAGGCTGAGCTTTCAAAGCAGGTACTTCACAAGATATTCACCACAATTGGCTGCTCCTCATGGGATTGAAAAATATCATAGTTTAACAAAATTTGTCCCAAAACAAACCAAACCTCCCTGTGGAGCTTGCACCTCACACCTTGCTATGACATTGCCACACCAGGGTGTCAATGGACACAATTGCTGCCAGACTGTGACTAAGCCCTCCTTTGCCCTTTGCTACCCCCTGGCTGAAGGTTTGTGGGGCAGGAGGGACCCAATAAGACACGTGGCCAAACCATAGCTATCCATGGGCACACCACATCCGCACCTTATATGAGAGAGCCAGTCCAAATCCCCCAAACTGCTGCAGGGTCCTCCTTCTGCACCAGACACCACAGCATGGCCACTGACTAGTAGATGCTCATCCTGAATCCTTTTTTGCCCAAAAGTATAAGCTTATTTGCTTATCTCAGATGTGACAGGAGTTAATTTAGTAGGTATGAAGAAAAATTTCTTAATACTAGATAAGAATTCAAAGCATTATTTTTTAATATAAACTATGAATCAAGTGCTGTTTTCATACCTTTATTCAGTCCAACCTGTTACTGAAGTCAGAGCATTATTTTGTGCAAACATGTACTGCCAGATCCAAGTCCTTTAAAATTCTCACTAATCCCAGCAGAAATTTTACTAAAATGGAGACAATGGGGTTTAGCCTGTTGCAGGTGATTCAATCTTATGCAAAAGATGTTTATATTTCCTGAAGCAAAATACTCATCACTTATATTAGTTAATAGGAAAACAATCAGCTAATTTGCCAGGTTTTTGCTGTGTGGTGAAAAAAAAAGTGCATCTCTATTCAGAAATTACTAATATTGTCTCTTCTCTAGTATGAGAACAGTGCCCCTCTCTTGAATAGCAGCATGGTCCTAGATTTTGAGGTTTCTACAGTCCTTTACATTTCTCTTTTTAAAATGTATTTATCCTTTCAGCTCTCTCCTTCAAGGTAGTTTACAAATGAGTATAAATCTCAGTCTCATGACCAAAATATTGCAGCTGAATAATTCAATATGCATTATCTGCCACACATGGTGGCTGTCCTTGTGCTAACTCAGCCTGTAGCAAATGCAAGGCTATATACTATTTATCTTGAATTTCCTTCCCTGTATGCAAAGCCAGGCTGAATTTGCTGTGGACTACATCTATGAGCACAGGCAACTGCTCTGGCTCACCTGGTTCAGAGGAACTCCTGAATTGCAGGAGTAAGAAGCTTGCCTGCCTGTCTGAGCCTTCCAGAAAGCATGCAGTGATTTGCATATACTCACAAAGAAAATCAAGACAAGGAATCCCACTTCAGACTGAAATCAGTGCCCAACTTTCCCTTTCTGGCCACGTTATACCATGTGGAAAGTAGCTGATGGTCCTGAGAAAAAACCCGCTCTAAGCAAAATACATTTTTTTAAAGGAAGGAAAATATATGAATGATTTTGGTTTGATAGCCTAACAGGGCGCTACAAGCAGTGAGAAGAACAGCCTTACCTCTTCATACAATTCCCCTGAACAGTATTTTCCTTTTTTTTATTTTATTTCCTTACAGTTGACTGAACTAATATCTCTTATCGTAGTCTGCAAAGAAAAGCTGTAAAAAAATTAAACTGGAAAAGCTAAATTATTTATACAGTTTCATGTGCTGGATGTTTTGGTACAGTTGAGCCTTGCTTCTTCCTAATAGCATAAGACTATCAGGAATTGTAATACTCCTCAGGGGATGTAAGATTTATCAACCCTTGCAGAACGGGATGGAAGCCAAGGCAGGAGATTAAGGGATACTAGTTAAATTAATCAACCTTCTCTCCGTATATTGGCTAGGAGAATGCAGTAAGTTGTTATTCATACATTTTACACAGTAGGAGCACAATTTGACCACAACCATATGTTGAATTTAATATTAAACATTGGATCTTTCCAAAAACAACTCCATAAAAATGTCAATACTGCTTTTTTTTTAGACGAATGGCTCTATTCATTTTTAAAGGCATTTACACTCACACACAAAATGAAAAAGTGCTTTTCTATACCAGTTCTGAAAACAACCTTCCATTTTAATCCTGGTTCAGGACCCTATCGTGCTTGTTTATGAGTCAAAGTCTAAAGCTAAGATTAATAGAGAAGACAGAAGTGTTGCAAATACTCCCTTTTTTTGACCTCTCTTTTAACTACAAAAGGGTCAAGAAGATATTTTCCTTGTCAAGCTGAAAACCTTGGAATGTTCACTTTTGCTTTATGCACAGTGCTGAAATTCAAGTTTCTTGAAATGAATGCACACTACTATTTCTGTCTGCACCAAATGAAAAGCTTCATTACATGAGCAAATTTTGGACAGTATTACACCTACAGAATAGTATTTTTTTAAATCCCAGAAACCGGCCGAAGAACAACAGCATCAAAAATCTTGAAGATCATAAAATCAGACCATCTTTAATCCTGAGCAGGTAGAATTATTAAAAGAGCACCTTTGAGCTACATCGAACAGCCCCTCACAGAAGCAGGTAAGCGGATCCCGTGCTCTGTGTTGCAGTAGTGGACAAGTCCCCAGATACCTGCCAGCAGCCAAGTGGCTCTGGCTGGCCAGGGGCTTGCGCTGTCGGGTCTGTAAGCTGGAGCACCTTTACACGGTACTGCACTGCCCCTGGTTTCAGGTGAGTTTGTGCAGCCTTACCCGAGCCAGTCCCTGTGCTCTCCCTGCTCCTGGACACCGGAGTGACAGCCTGGGCTGTGGCCATCAGGTCCCCAAGGCTGAGTATGTGATTGCTCAATTGGGTGTTGTGGCTCAGTTCCCAGCTTCGAGGCAACCAGGGGTGTGTACGCCAAAAAAAAGTCCTGAGCCAGAAAGTTGTGCATGCATACTTAGGGCTGTGGATCATGGCAGAAAAACAGAATTTCAAAAATTCTTCATAGTAACTCTGACTTCAGGATAAGCAACAAAGTAAAAAAAAAACCCCAACAATCAAAGCATTTTGTGGTTCATATATTTAATTCCTATTTAAATATTTAAATATTTAATTTATTATATTCAAATTTATATTTAATTCCTATAACTTGATGAAACGAGGGAAAGTTAAGCATTGTTTCAGAAATATGTGTTTTTCTGTGCACTTTAGCACTGTTTTGCACTAAATGCTGTAAATTTTTGAGACAACTAGTGGGATAAATGTAGTAATGAATTTAATGAATATAAGGAAATTAAGTTAGGATATAGAAGGATAAGGAAAAAAGAGAAAGACAGTGTGTAATCTTCACAGCAAGTATGGCGCATGCTACATGTCACACAAAAAAAGAGCCGCTATATCACACAGAAATTGACATCTATCAACTGACTGAAAGTAGCCTTTCAATAATTATTCTGTTCCTTTTTTAACTAAAAGAGATCAAAAATGTGTCAATATACACAAAAAGTATTCTAGAATCCTATTAACAGCAACACTTCCTAAGGCAATATAAAATTTTCCTCTGAAAAATACAGACGGAAAAAAAATCTTCCAGTGAGCAGATAACAGTGTTTGCAATGGCAAAATAAGTCAATTGAAAGTGTAATGACTTCTATATAATGTCAACAGAAGTGTTTGGTTCACACACTCATATAATGCATAAGCCATTCGCCTGACATTGTATCCAGTTGCTGTTATAATTTATATGAGTAAGGGCCTGTAAAAACTATTTTTTTTAGTCTATTATGCTATCAGAAGTGTTTGTTGTGAGTGAAACCGTTTCTAATGCTCATTTATTATAAGCAAAAGACAGTAACACTAACATTAACCAAGAAACCTTATTGCTTTCCAGTTTTCTTCAGTATGTGCTCTGCAGTCATCTGCACTTTCACAGACCATCTGACCTGAAAGGGGATTATATAATCCTTTCTTGGAGGTACATCAATTCTGCCTGAAATAAAGCATATGGTTCAACAGTCCAGAGTCATTGCATTATAGCAACATCTAGAAAAACTAGCCATAAACATTTATTTCACCATGACTGAAAAGAATCACCCATCAAAATTTACTGATTTGAAGACCGCTGATGAATTTCCCACCATTTAATGTTTTGAGATACACAGACCACAGAGTTCGTGCAGTTACCTTGGTGTTGAATCCAATGGGCCATTTTCTCTGACTAAGGCCAAATGCAGCTGTAATGTGGAGAAGGAGCCCCTACTCATCTGAGGTGTATGAACCTTACTGTACTAATGGAAGGACAACAACAGTTTTAATTCTCCTCTTTTCTCTGCTTTGCCTTGTCCTTTCCCCAGTAAAACCTGCAACTGATGTTTCACATAAACTTTCAGGCAAGAAAATTCTTCTTAGGGCAATCTTTCCATAGGAAGAGAAGGAACCAAACCATTGGTGCATAATTGCTTGGAGTCCAGACAAACTGTAGGCACAGTGTAACAGTGGAGTAAAGATGTAGCATTCCCATTTAAGACATGTATCTAACCCTGTGATCCAGGTGAACTCATACAACTGAGCAGCATGAAAATGAGTTCCCAGTACAAACACAATACATGCAGTTAAGACAGGAAATAGCTTGCAAGGAATCCACAGGCTACAGCATGTTTGTACAAACCAGTCAGCTAATGCCTAGTTTTGCCAGCTATATTCACTCTAAGCATACATTTATTCCAGAGTAGTCCCAGATTCGGAAAAAAAAGTGAGTTTGTGCACAAATAATTTTTTTAAAAAACATAAAGCAGCATTTTTTTATGAATAAATTGTTTTACTGAGAATGATTTACTCTGTTCTGTGTGTGCCTGTACATGCTGAAAAGTGCATGACATTAAGAAATCTTTTCATGGGAAATAAATACATCAAATCCAAATAAAGCTGCAGTTTGGGACTTGGTTATGCACTGAAAAACCCTGGTCAAGAAGGTAATTTTTTGTGTAGAAGCATCCAAGGGCCACTCCTGGCTCCTAAACTCTTTAAATACACAAACAGGTATCACAGGTATACAGATGAAATTGATTTCACCATTTTTTCCCTCTCAGCCTCAAAAGCATTAAAAACTAGAACTTCTGAGGTCAGATTAATTGTTTTCCCAAAATTCAACACTTTCCAAAAAATGTGTAGATGTGTTTTCCAACTTCACTGTAAATAGGTTCCATATCAAAGTGGTGAATTAGTTGTACAAAAGTTAAAGACACCAGAAGAACACTCAATAATTTGAGAATACAAGTTTGAGCTTATAATTCAAGTGTCTGCAGCTGTAGCCTTGTCTTGGAAAGGCCATCTTTTCTTTCCCCATCTTCCCATAATGAAGGCAGAGCTACTTAAACAAGTTTGAAACTGCTGAAAACTTTACTGGTCTGATTCATCATAATCCCTTCTTTCTACATTGAAATTAGGGGAAATTCAAAAATTTTAAACTGATTTTTAATTCTACTCTTTAACTAAATATTAAGTGTCAGAGAGAAAAAGAGCTCTGTGGAAAAAATATTTAATATGTCTATCAATCTATCTTTTCTCCTAGATTTCTTAGGACTTCATTAATTTTCCAGGCTCATTTCTTACAGCTTATTAATCCAGTGTTGCTGAATCTTCTTTCCTTGTGATTTTTTTATTACCTCTTTTATATTCACAGGATGAATATTCCCTGTGAATCATCAAAATTCACATTATTTTTATTTGCCAGACTCACTCTATTTCTACAGATATGTCATGCCTGGATGCTGATTGATCCTGTAAAGGAACTGTGCTGTTTTCTGTGTGCATATGGTATCCTTGATTGCTTTTAATCATTGACCTATGGGCTGTTATCCAAAAGATTAGCAACATGAAAAGGATTCTGCTGTGCTGGTAAGACTATCAGGAGAAGTTAGGCATCTAATCTGCAGAGATGCTCCTGTAAATTTTGTTTGTCACCTTCTGGCTTCTAAGGCACTTGAATAGCTACATAAATCTTACCTTTGATCTAGAGCTCTTCCCTCACATTATATTAAAGCAGCACCTACTCAGCCATGCTTGAGGCATCATGCACATTCAGTAAGAGATCTCTCCCCTCCTGAATATCTTAAAAGACTTCTTCTAACTATATGGAAAAAAGAAAAAGAAAAAGAAAAAGAAAAAGAAAAAGAAAAAGAAAAAGAAAAAGAAAAAGAAAAAGAAAAAAAAAAAGAAAAAGAAAAAGAAAAAGAAAAAGAAAAAGAAAAAGAAAAAGAAAAAGAAAAAGAAAAAGAAAAAGAAAAANCAGAGAGTGATCAGTCAGTGTTCGCGGTTGCAGTACAATAACATCAAATCAAACTAGCAGTTGGCAGACTGAGAGCAGACAAAGAGACTCATTCTCACACAAAGGGAAGGAAGGTAAGACACAGACAATGATGCAAGATACTGGGGGGGGTGGGGGGGTGTCCAAAGGCTTCCCCAGATTCACACTGACAGAAGAGCCATGTGTTAGGGAGTGATTGAATACTGTTTCTGGCTTGAGCAGCCCCTGAACTTGAAATGACTGGAACCGAAGAGAGAGTTCTTGGCAAGTTCTGCTGTGTTTGTCCTGTCCTTAAACTCATCTGTAAGCTTTTTCCCATTGTTAGAGGAAGATTTTGGACTGACCCAGAAAAGGCTTTTTATGTTCTTATGTTACACTAAATAAGCAAATCAAGGACATTAAATTAAGCAAATTTGAGTCAATCTGCGTCATAGGCCAGCAAAATAACTGGAATCAAGATTTCTACAATGGCTGTGCTCCATCACAGCTACATCTGCTAGTAAATAAAAGTGACCAGAGAATGTTCTTTAACCCTGAACCAAATGGTAGGACAGGGCCATTGTCCATGCAGCTGAACTCTTTTACCTGCTGAAACCAGAGATACCACATCCAGATTGGTCATTGGGACTATCCCTTGGTCCACATCAGTTCTTGAGAATGATCATAAAGCTAGGAAAACCTGATCTTATTTTTCCATTACCAGTACCTAGCTATGAAGAAAAACAGAGGAAGAAACATCTTTTCTGCATCAGGTACCTTTGTAACTAATGGTCTCTGAAAGTTTAAGTGTTTCTAGACACAGGATGCTTTTGTGTTGCAGAATAAATCAAGTCTCCTATATTGCAAGTGCTTGGCATGACTCAAATAATTGGTCCTGGATTGTCAGCAGCCTTGGAACTGTGCTCCTGGTGATAATTAACCAGTGTCAGTTAGTCTAGTGCCCAGTTCCATCTTCTGTAGCTGTGGTTGTATCTTTTACATAGAAACACTCAGAAGATATATTAATAATTTCAGTGTCAGTTAAAATCCTTATATATACACAGACATGACAAAAAGCTGTTCTAATGCCACTGTAGGGCTCCAGGTGCTGGAACTAAAGTCTTCCTACAGAAAATTGTGTGTGAGTTCTCAGAGAGCTGGAAAACAGTGAGGGATAATAGTTCTCTAAAAGTTCTGCTGCTTTTGCCAGACTAGATTATGATAACTTCTGTTATTGAGTTGGAGGAGGGGAGAGAGAGAATCCTAACTTTTTGTTTTCCTCTAAATAAATAAATAAATAAATAAATATCTGTGAGAGCAAAGAACTATTATTTCAATATATTGGTTGTCATTTCTCAGTTGCATACATGTGTTATTTGATATTCCTGAAACCAGGAAAATCCTGTTTAGAGAAATGGAAAAAAAACAATGGGAATTACTACACTCTTTCCATTTTTTTTCTGCTCCCCAGTCAAAGAAACGCACTTGAAAAGCATGAACATGTTGTTTAAAAATAGTTCTGCTGAAATATGCCCAGAGATCAGAAAAAACTTCCATATTTGGAAGAACCCACAGTATGTTCTGCCAAAGTATTTGGTTTTTCTTTAGGTCAAGGCAACCCTAGGCTTTGCTGTTGTTCCCATAATGTGCTATAGACAGGGTGAAAGTGCTCTCCTGTCATTTCCAGTTTACAGTACAGTTTGTGCTGGCTGGTATGGGACATGCCTTTGCAGCCAGTCCTACTTCAAAAACCTCAGGAGCTGCAAACTCATGTTCCCCTGTGCTGTACTTATATTTCCTGTGAGTACACATGTAGAGCAGGCAGAATTTCCTTGAAACTTACAGGATTTCTCTCCTTTTTTCTCACTGATTCCCCTCTACACATCCGTTCAAAAATATTCATTTTCATTTATTCAAAATTTCTTTTTAGAAGACTTGGGAAGAAATAGTAAAAAAATTACATTGTATCTGTATAGGTTCTTTTCCTTCCATTCCTTTTTTTCTTATGAAAAGTTTTGATGACATTATTTTCTCAATATCTGTTTTACTATGAAATATTTCATTTCAGGAGTATTTCTGCTATCAATAGTCATGGTGAGTAAAAGCTCCATTGATTCATCTAATAGACTGGGATTTATCTAACTTTTTTCCCACTGACACCTCTTTGCATGTCTAAAGAATGAAGTACCATTGAAATTCTTCCAAATATTGTGATGCATCACTATGTGAATTAACTCAAGCCTGATCTTATATTCCCCTTAAATGCCCTACTCTTTGGGTAGATAATTACATATTGGC
>WAAG01002341.1:0-24194 GCA_013390105.1 Tichodroma muraria | reverse complement strand
GCGCCCCCGGCTCCGCGGGGCGCGGGGCGGCGCATGGGAAAGGAGCGCGGCGCGGCGAGGCACGGCGCCTGCCGCTTCTCCTTGCGGAGCGCTGCCAGCTCTTCCTGGAAGTCCTGAGTCGCGCACGGCGCAGTGAGTTCATGCACCTCCTCGCCAAGCCTCAGCCTGCGGGTTCTGGGGAGGCTGCCGCAAGCACACCGCCCGGTCCCCCGCGCCCTCTCGCCGCCGCTCGGGGGTCTCTCCCGGAGGCCCCCGCCGCCGCCCCCTCACACATGAAGATGTACGTGCAAAGGGCTCTGGTTCTGCTCTCCCTGCTGAGCTTCGCTACCGTGAGCCTCTCGCTGTCCTCCTGCACCACCTTGGACCTGGACCACATCAAGAAGAAGAGGGTAGAGGCTATCCGAGGGCAGATCCTGAGCAAGCTGCGGCTCACCAGCCCCCCGGAGACCGTGGGGCCGGCCCATGTGCCCTACCAGATCCTGGCCCTCTATAACAGCACTCGGGAGCTGCTGGAGGAGATGGAGGAGGAGAAGGAAGAGAGCTGCTCTCAGGACAACACCGAGTCCGAATACTATGCCAAAGAGATTCATAAATTTGACATGATCCAGGGCCTCCCCGAGCACAGTAAGTGCGGGGCTCCCCCCGTGCCGGCCGGGGTGCCGCGCCCGCGGGGCAGNGCGGGAGCCGCAGGGCGGTGGGCACTCGGACCGGCGGCGGGACGGCGCGGGGTTTGGCCGGCAGTGGGGGCGGTGGGTGGCAGGGTCCGGCAGCGGCATCGGCCCAGGCCCCGGCCGGCAGCGGCGAGCCAAGCCCGTGCCTAGAAGCCCACGCCTAGAGCCTTGACATCAGGACACGTCGGGGAGGGGAAGCCGTGCGGGTGGCAGGGTGAATGCCGCGCACCGGGCTGGGGGACGGCGCAGGTGTGGTGTTTGGGTGACAGCAGGTAGACGGCCTCCTGCCTGCTGAAGCTACAGCGCCTGCCGCAGAGATACAGGCAACTGTCCGGTCCTTGCAGCACCCTCGCCGGCAGTAGAGAAGGTGGACAGGCACTTGCCGAAGAAACTGCTGCTTGGAGGACACTGATGAAGGTGTTACTCAGATAGTGTGAGTGTTCAGAGAGCGAGCAGAAGACAACAGGGATGCTGAGCAGGTGTAAAGCAGACACTGGTGTCAAAGAGACCCCCAAGCGAACACAAGCATTGAGGAAACATGACAGATGTTGAGCAGGTGTGGACCAGATGATGAGCAGGCACAGATGTGGACATTAAACAGATTCAGGTGCAGAAGCTGAGCAGATACAAAGACAGAGACTGAGCAGACATGAACTCAAAGCAGATTGCAGATGCTGAGCACATGTAGGCACAAGCAGTCATTTTGGTTTGTTTAGGATTCCTTGGAATTGGAAGATGCAATCATACCACTATCCAGCATGTTCTCCTGTGATGTTGTGCCATCCTGGGGACAAGATTTGAACACCAGCAGTTCTGGGGAGGAGCTGTGACTTGGTGCAGGCAGTCTCAGAATGCAGTTACTCTGCCAGCTTTATGTTAATCTTGACATATGATGAGCTGGAATAGGCTACAATGTGGTAATGCAACAAATTTTACTTAATCTCTAGCAGGCTGCATTCCATATGGTTATATGATTAGTTCTTAGCTCGGGAGACACCAAGATTCAAGGAACAGAAAGGGCAAAGGTTACCTGTGTTTCAGCGTTTTTGACCTACTGAAGTGTCATTTGTGAAATTATAAACATATATGGAAAACCAAGTGTCTGCAAAATAGTATAGGCCACACTATGCACTAGCATTTTTGGGGGAAGGAAATGGGGAAAACACAAAGCACAACAGTGACAAATGAAGTTAGGGGTGTGGATTCGGCTAAAATTGAGGGGAAAGTGGAATGAAGAAACAGTGCATGAAAAGGAGTGATGAGCAGGGATTGTGGCTTTGGGAAAATTCCTGTGGAAATGAATGATCCTGTCCCATGTCCCCATAGGACACTGGGACAGTGGGTTCAAAAGACCAAGTAGTGCTGAGATGAAATTTCTGGGAGTGGGCACTATAGATGCCACCACCCAGAGAAAAGAGGGAACTTTGTAATTTGGTCACACTGGGGGAGACTAGCTCCAGACAGATCATGGTGGTAAGAGACACACTCTTTTTGAAACCTGGGGAGTTTCATTGCTTACACCATGGCTGAATTTGGCCCTGCATCTTCAGAAGTGGCTGGTGTTCAGCTTTCCCATGACTCTGTCACTGTGCCAGGTGGTGATCTAAGAGCATGCTCTGAGCCAAAGCCACGCTCCTGGGGGGGGAAAGGGGAGGACTACTCCATTGAAGGAACTGCAGTGATGATACAGACAAGTCTGAAATGTGTGCACACTCATAGAAACTGTTCTAGCTCCAGACAGTTAGTCAAGTGTCATATTGGCTCAGAATACCCATCCTTTTCAAAGATGCAAAGCCCAAAACTGAAGAGAGCTTAGGAGCAAAAATAGCAGGGGAGAGAGCCAAGTTCCCCATCCCTTCTCTGAGCTGCTTGGTGACTCACAGAATGGTCTTCCCCTGTGCCTCTCAGGTACACTGCCTGAATTAACAGGGATTTTCTTTCAGAGAATAACTCACTTTTGACCAGCCATTCTCTTCGGGGATCTCATAAAACTCACGATGGATCAGACCCCCTTAGCCACTGACTTGGTTATTTCAAGATTAGGAAGCATCTGCAACAGTCCTGCAAATAATTTTTTGCTTACCTTCCTGAAAGAAAAACAGATGCCATTTTCCAAGGCAGCTTGAGAGACAAGACAATTAAAGTCATGGGTCACTGGGGCCAAGCATCTATTCCCTCCAAACCTGCCACCTGCAGAGTTCCATATGGATCAACTTTTTTCTCTGAAGTTATGCAGCTTTGGCATGAAACACCTTGGTAATTCAGGGGTATAATACAGAGTGAGGCAATACCTGCTCACAGACAGCCTAGCCTGCCTTCTCATCAAACCTGAACTGCACAGCCATCAGCTTTCCTGGGGCTTGCCGGAAAAAACAGCTGTTTCTGCTGGATCCAGCAGCATGCGGTGAGCCTACACCTCACTTAGAACAGTGGTAGGATGGTGGAAGCTCCCAAAAGAACCTGCTTTCTGTATCACATTGTCTACACAAAGAGGCTACTGGTCTCATCACTGGTGCAGTGAACAGCTCTGGGCTGTTGACTCCACAGTAATAGCAGGGTCCACTTGCGAGGGTATGTCATACCAGACACGGACTAGCATGGGTGCACAGGGTGTCACAGATTCCTGGTCTCCGGGCTTGGTTACTGCCACTGAGAGTTGTGGACTGGGAGAGCTTGCAGGAATATTCCTCTAGGCTTTGTTCTGTGCTGGTGGTGAACAGGTCTGGATTCCAGTGTGATTAACACACCTCAGCTGGGTCTGGACCAAATTCCCTGAAAAATCCCCTTGCTCCCTTTGCCTGTGACCTTATGCAAAAAAGTACTTTGCCCCAAAGCTGTCAAGTTTCCTGGGAGTAAGACCTCTATCCTGAACCCCGTGCTATGAGAAACAGGCTCCAGCCTCACAGGGCTTAGAGTGAAACACAGAACAGAGCTCCATTTCTGCATCACAGAGAGCTTGTTCCCAGGGTACAAAGGGAACATGAAACTTTTAGGGAAGGGAAGGGAAAAGAGCTATTACTGTTTTCACTAGGAAGGTCTCCCAAGACCAGCACCTTGATGATGAAGTAGGTAGAAAGAAATATAGTTTTCTTTCTTTCACAGCAGGTGAAATACAATAGATGTAATGTCTTACCACCATGGCTGTCTAATTTAGCCAAAAACATTAAGGAGATGATAACACATTAGTTGTCTCTCATCAGCTCTGTGCTGTAGGACCATATCTGCAGCCTCTAAATAGACTGTCAGATAAAGCACTGCTGTTGGAAACATACTGAGCTAGACTGACCAGTGGTCCGATGCAAAAAGGCATTTCTGCTGGTAATTGGGACACCCCTTACGGCCAGGCAGTCAGGTCTGAAATGAAAGGGCAGGCTGTTAACAGCACTATTAATAAGGCTAGGCGTGCAAAGCAGCTTCAGGGGCTAATGAAACACAGTATCTGCCTAGGTCTAGGACACAGAACAGTAATCAGTGTTAGACTTCAGCTAGCAAGATATCTTTGGGCACTTAGTAAGAACTTGGGTTTTTGCTGGGCTTTTCTGCAGCATCAAACCTTGAATTAGTCACAGGGTGGAGTCCCCACAGTAGGCGTTTGTGCGTGGCTGGGGGTACTCTTTGTGTTGCGGGGTTTTCGGGCTGAGCAGGGAGCTCGTGCCTGCAGTGGGATCTGGTCTCCTGGGATTCGTGAACAGCCACCTCTTCAATAACAGCTAGAGACTTTCCTATATGGGAATGCTGTTCTGTTCAGTAGTACAATTGACAAAAACTCCTCCAATTAAAGCCCAATGTCAGCATCTGGTCATTAGCTTATTCAGTAAAATTTCAGCACCCTAAAAACGCATCCTTGAAAACTGGCAGGGTCCTGCTTGCTGAGTTTGTGTGTAGCACAAGAGGAAGACCTTAATCTCCACTGATATGAGTGTACACGAGTGTTGCTGAAATCTGAATTTGGCATGGGAGGTGAACCTCTGCACTCAGGTGCTGTTTCACACTATCCCATTTTCAGAAGCTGTTTCTCAGGGGAGATGGTGATGGTGGGATCAAAGGAGGGGCCTGCAGGACTTCAGGAATATAACTTGAAGGGTGTTCCAGCTGGGGCTTCTAGCCTATTTGTCACAGGCTGGAACCATGTCTGGAACAGGTGGTAGTTTTTCTTTCTGTTTCGGTTCGTTTAGAAGCATCTTCAATATCAGCATATATAAGAGCCTCCTGTTGCATTAGAGAACAGTCAGAGGTCATCTGAGAGGCTCTGCAGGGCTGCAAACAAACCTGCACGTGGACATAGAACAGGAGCTGCTGTGTCTTGTCTGCAGGAAGCTTTCATGATGCTAGAGCCTTGAAGGCTAACAAGGTCAATAGGAAAGAAATGACAGGAACAACAAAGACTTCCATGAGACCAAAATGGTCCCTTTGAAGAGAGTGTTGCTTGCTCTTGAGGACTCTGTTTTGGACCTTAAAGGTTTTACCTCCTCACTTCTGAGGCATCTGTGAAATGGGTTTTTCTGTTCAGCAGGCACACATGGAACCAGAAAATTGCTGTATTATTTCCTGCCCATGTGTGTGATCTCCATAGGTCCAGTACCATTCATGAATTCCTTCTCCAGTTCATGAGTGAGAGCCAGTTTTAAACCCTAGTTCTTTCAGTACACATTGGATAATCATTGCCCTGAAGAGTCTTTGACACCTCATGGTTTGTATTTTTTGACACTGAGTGGCTTCCATTCTAGGAGACAATGTCAAAATTTGTAAAACTAGGATTCAGCAGCAATGGGATCACTTTGTATGTGGCTTCATGTCTCCATCATAGGCAACAGCATCCTAGCTGTTGGGAATAGGCCCCGCTAACTGCAAGTGAGGCTGTCCCATTGCCTGGGCTGGGGTTATCATTTTGGATGCAGCCAACTCATGAGTATTAGAAACATTTGATGAGCAGGAGTTAGATGATGTAATAAGAATCATACTGTGGTTGATATCTACTGATTCTTTGTCTTGTGGCATTGAAATAATGATGGTAGTAGTGGGAATGTTTGCAAAATGTTGCAACGTAGACCAAATTTGAGTGAATTCACCCTGTGTTATCTTGAGCTAGATAGCCATGCTTCACAGGTGGCAAAATGTTTGAATAACAAGTCTCTGTTGGAAAGCTCTTTCTCAAACAATATTTATTTGCGATCCTTCCCCTCAGAGATGTGTTTATGTATTTTTTTCTCCTAGATGAGTTGGGCATTTGTCCCAAAGGTGTCACCTCCAATGTGTTCCGCTTTAATGTGTCGTCGGCAGAGAAGAACAGCACCAACCTGTTCCGGGCTGAGTTTCGGGTGCTGCGTGTGCCCAACCCAAGCTCCAAACGTAGTGAGCAGCGCATTGAGCTCTTCCAGGTGAGTATTCTTATCACCTTGCCCAGTGTCTGAGCCCAGAATAGCTTGACTCCTTAATGATTGTCTCAATTGATATGTGCAGAGCCGTAGAAGAGAGAAAAAAGTACATGCTGTAACCCAGGCTTCTCCCTCCCACCATATGCAGTGAGACAGTCACCTTCCTTTCCTTTTACAATGTGGTGCTGCCCTTTTCCTACTTGGAAGGGGAGCCCCTCATCAGTGGAGCAGCTCTGACCCTTCTGTCACATCATGTGTAGGACTCTTAGCAGTTTTGTTCCTTAGACTGTTGCAGTACAGTTGGTGCTAATCCAATGGAAGCAGCTCTCTGTCTTGTCACTGATTTACTAGAAAAACAGTGCTTGCTTTCAATGTTCCCTTCAGCAGCAGCTCTCCAGAAGCACAGGTCAGGCCACCTGTTAATCCAGATACTTATCTGGAGTTTTGTTTGAACCTAGGGACTGACAGAATAAGGTCTGGTTCAGGCTTGGAAGTGGTCCTAGGCTGAACTGGACCACCTAATGATACAGCTTGGCATCCAGGCCGCATGCTCCCACAGGGTCATGTCTGTACACTTTTCCATAAAGTTTCCATAAGAGTGCAGCTAAAATTGTCTTTGGGTGGTAGTTCTTGAGGACTTCCTGGAATCCAGCATCAAAGGTCAGAGCAATTCTCCACCAGATGACACAACTGACAAGGAGGTGATCTCAGAGCTTCTCCATAGGTTCAGTGGTCTGTGGAGTCAGCCTGGGGTCTGCAGGATGGAACACCTTGAATGTGCTATGGTTGTTTGTCTGGAAGTGGGAAAAGATGTCAGAGCAGAGGCAGAGGTCTCCAAACCTGAACAGTCCTGGTGTGTTCTGACAAAAGTTGAAGAGTGTAGGACACCTGAAAATGCCACAGTGAGAACTCAATAAACTGTCTTCCCGGGCAGGTGACTTGTGGCAAGATGCTGTGGTGGTTCTAACCACAGCATCTGGTTTAACACTGGTGGTTCTACTCTGAAATCCAGATCCATATTCCACAGGTGTATATGAAAACAAACCCATCCATTAAATGAATTGCCATGTGCTTCTGCCTCTATATGTGTGCCCCAAAACAATTCTAAACTGAAGAGAGGTGGGCTTTAGGACACAGAAATAAGCATTGTATAGATCTCTGCAGTTCAAGTTGGTTGTGAAGTATGTCTGTCTCACCTGACCCAGGGTATTCCTGGTGTCTCACTTGCCAAGACCAACCTTCTAAATTAGTTTTTAGCAAGCTGTGGGAGAAAAAAAGACTGAAGGCTATCCCCTCCTTCTGCATGGCACTGGCTGATTTTTTCTACCACTCCTTCTGACACAGATCCTTCGGCCAGATGAGCACATAGCGAAGCAGCGGTACCTCAGTGGCAGGAATGTGCAGACACGGGGCTCCCCTGAGTGGCTGTCCTTCGATGTCACCGAGACTGTGCGTGAGTGGCTTCTGCACAGAGGTAGGGGTCTTAGCCGGACTGGGTGTCAAGGCATCCATAGAAATGGGGATCAGTGTTCACAGAAGTATCTTTCTTCTCCCCTTGTTGCCGGAACTTGGTTCACAGAAAGGACAGGTTCTTTCAGTCTGAGAACAAGCCTTCCTCCAGAGAGTTTCCTCAATGCATGACATTTGCTAGATTCCTGGCTCTTTCCTGGACGCTCCACCATGTAGCTCTGTGGGCTGAGTCAGAATGAGGATTCATTCCCTGGAGGAAATTCTTTACAACTAAGCCCAGAGGGGATCCCTCTGCTTATCTAAATGATCATAGAAAATGACAAATGCTTTGCTTAAATTTTCATGTGAATTAGAGCAAATGTAGTATGGGAAAAAGCAGCAAGGATCCTGGTTTATTTAGCTGTGTACAGCTTGTCAGGTATAAAGGTGAGGAAATACCAGAGGCTGACACACCTAGACAGATGGAGGCTTTAACACTGCAGAGAACATACCTCTGCCACCACTGGGCAGCCCAACAGATAGTTACGGGGCAGTTCCCAGCAAGAACACTGACCCCATTCACAGCTGGAGCATAAGGCATCGTGACTCACAGCTGGATTGGCCTCACAGATAGAAGCTAGGTGCCACTGAAGACTGGAATGCAGGTACTGGCAAGCAGCTGCTCCCTGGAAGGGTAAGCTGTGAGCTTGCAGGCTCCTCGTATTTCAATCGATCTAAGTTGGTTCCTGATGGCTGAAGTTCAGAGCTGGAACTGCAGCAAGCTCTGGGCAGGCACACTAGCTGACAAGACATCACAGAGTATATATAGCGCTGAGGAAAAAAGGTGCTAGGCGCCTTGTCAATGCCCCAGGAAGCCAGATGTTTTAATTCATGGCACAACATAAAAAAGGAGCTTTCATAAGAGTCTTATGTTCCTGTAGTGAGGCCCACACAGCATGACTGGTCCAGGAAGTTATTATGAAAGTAGATTTGCCTCTGGAAAGTCTATGTGACTTAGACTGCTAGCAGTTCAACAAAACAGGAGGTTGCAGCTGCTGAGAAAAATGCTTCCAGTAAAATTACTTGTCCATATCCAACTTGCTTATTTTCAGATTTCTCCTTCAGACATTAAGCAGAAGCCAGATAATAGGTACTGAGGATAGCAAAACTGATTTAAGAGACCAAAAGCCAGCTCTTCAAAATACTTGTTTTCCCAGGGAAGCTCCTTGAAGCTCACAAATGTTTTTGGATACTGAATAGCCTGAAAAAAACTAACAAGAAACACCCTTTTTACCTTTCCAGAAAGTTCCCTTTAGCAAGAGCAAGGATTTTGGCAAAGGTGAAGCTAGTGGATTTTTCTCCCTATTCTTCCCAAGGCAGCATCTGTTCCTCAACTCTGATAACATCCCTGACTTTGAGACCAACTCATTGTCTAGGAGTTAGCACAGCATGTGTAAAATTTCCTAAAACTTCCTTATGCCAGGAGCTGTCCCAGCTGAGAAAGACTGTTTCTCACAGAGTCATCTTCTTTGCAGAGTCCAACCTTGGCCTGGAAATTAGCATACACTGTCCTTGCCATACTTTTCAGCCCAACGGGGACATCTCGGAGAATCTGCGTGAAGTCCTGGAGATCAAGTTCAAAGGTGATAAAGAGCTGGGTTAGGGAAGGCTGTTGGGGAAGGGAAAGCCTCAAGCATATAAAGAGAAAAATGAGCTCTTACTTTGTGTATTCAAGCACTTTACATTGTGTAACATTTGTCTTAAAACATACACATCTGGGTTTGTGTGTTCATTATATGGGTATATCCACTATGCACACGTTACAAAAAGAAGTAAGGGCAGTCTGGGTGGGTTTGCCTGAGTGTCTGAAGAAAGGAGTTATTTTATATTGCATTGTCTCTCTGGGAAGTTCAACTTGATGCCTTCTCAGATTTCCATGGAGGCTCTACTTTCCAGTTAGGGTGACTGAAACACAAGGAAGTTAGGCATCCTGTGTGAAGTGGCTCAGAGAGTCAGTGGCTTGGCTGGCCTAAGAACTAGGAACCTCCTGGCTTGCAGCCCTGGGCAGCAGCCACTGGCCCCCACGGGCTCCATTTCTGAGGCTGTTCTGCAGAGTGCCAATTATCTGACATCTTCTTTAAACCATTCATCTTCCTGCCTATCCTGGGACTCAAGCCAGAAGTGAGTGCGATGGATTAATGGCCCCACCAGCAGTTTACAAATGGTAAATCAGGTGGCCCATAAGCCTCTATTTCAGGCCTGCAACAGTCCGATTCACCAGAAATAAAGGGGTCTCTGTGAGGGAAGTAGTTAGTAGACATGGTGCCTGAACCTGGTTCAAGAACAAGCATGGGAGTGTTAAATGTATTGACAGGTCTTAGTTGCATCCTCCACTTCCATGCTGATTTCTTCTTCGTGGATCCTCTTTTTCTGAAGGCATTGACAGTGAGGATGACTATGGCCGTGGGGACTTGGGACGCCTGAAGAAGCAGAAAGACTTGCATAATCCCCACCTCATCCTGATGATGTTACCCCCCCATCGACTGGAGAGCCCCGTGTTGGGAAGCCAGAGAAAGAAACGTGCCCTGGATACCAACTACTGTTTCCGGTAAGTGAGAAACCTGCTCGGAGCCTATGCCTGAGGTGGGCAGGCCTGGCGAGACTCCACGCCACTGGAAAAGGCAGAGCCCTCCAAGGGGGTTGTGGGTCACTGTGGTGCCAGAAGTGCCACCGGCCAGTTCAGCAGAGTTGTGTGCTTCTGGCAGAGCCACTGCTTCAAAGAGGCCCGCCAGCACCTTCCAGGAACACAGGCTGGGCGGGGCCCTGCAGCAGCCCCGCGCCGGTTGCTGGAGCAGCTGCAGGGGCAGTGGGAAAGCCGCCTGCCAGCAGCACGAGCAGTGCTGAGCTGCCACCACTGCCTGGCTGTGCCACTCCTGGCACTTGGCACACACAGCCACCACGTCCCACCAGCACTGCTGGTACAAGTCCTTCTGCTCAGGAAGCTGCATCTTGCAACTGCTTGTAAGCCCCCCCTTTAGATTCACTGTGTTTCACTACTGTGTTTCAGGAACCTGGAGGAAAACTGCTGCGTGCGTCCCCTGTACATTGACTTCCGACAGGACCTTGGCTGGAAATGGGTCCACGAGCCTAAGGGCTACTTTGCGAACTTCTGTTCAGGCCCTTGTCCGTACCTGCGCAGCGCAGACACCACTCACAGCACGGTACATCCAGTGTATTATCCTGCCAGGGCTTGTGGCTGTGGTTGCCCCTTCGTCCCTAATCTGATCAATATCCAGTCTCTTCAAAGCAGCATAAGCAGTTCAGATCAATATTTGTGAAAAACATTCCAAGGAAACTGCAGAAAAAGGCCTAGGTGGTTCAACAGGGAAAATGTGCTTGCTTTGGAGTCAGTACTGAGTCTGCTTTCAGGCAAATCTTGAGGAGAAAAATGCTGTTATCTCTTGGATAAGATGTGAAACAGCAGACTGATGATTTCAGGATACTTGGCAGTGGCCATAGTATTAACTGAATTGTTCACATCAAACATCAGTTTTGGTAATTATCTTCTTCCTAAATTTCCCCTGCAGTTTGCACTGGACAAAGGATTTTTCTGCACTCTGTGCCAGGTTGTCATGAAAAACTGTTGTTCAATGGCATGTGCCTGCCATCTGCTCCTAAAGGGGCAGCTATAGCTCAAAAGTGCAGGGAAATCCATGTCCATTTCCAGAAATGAACGCAGCCATTCAGTAAGATCTCCTTTCCCACAGGTATCCTTTCTAGCTGCATAAACCCTACCTGACCTACAGCAGGGAGTAAGCTACTAGACAGTGACATTTTTGAGTGAAAACTTGGCAGAAAGCAAATGTCTTTTGGTAACTTAGGCATAACCTCTGGTCAGTCTTTGGGAAGAATACAGTCTAAGCCTGGCTAGAGCAGAAGAAAATAAAAGTAATAGAATAGCACAGGCATGGGGAAAGTATCAAGAGGAAAAGACAGACTACGGATCAGACAGTCCACTGCTGAAGCAGGAAAAGACAGAGGAAAATACTGTGCTTCTGCCCACAAAAGACAAAAGGCAGCAATCCAGATAATGCAACAGCTCACTAGCAAATTAACTTCAGATTTCACTAAAAAAGCTACTGGAAAAAGCAGATTCAGCTGAAGAACAAATAACTAGGTAAAGATGATATTTCAGAAAAGATGGTAACATTTTCTTGACAACTTGACAGTGCACAGCAGTAAGGTTCACTGAAGCTCAAGGACTAATATCAGTGGGAACAGCTGATCTGTGGGAATGAAGAAGTGAACAGATGCTGGGCAGTAAGCACAAGACGAAGCAAGGGAATGAACAGCTTTGAAAGGGTAATGGACATGTAGCTTCACCATCTGGTTGTCCTGAGAAGCTCTCTAGAAGGTAACTGGACTGAATCAGTGTGAGAGAAAGGAGACTTTAGAATGACTCCTGATGATCTTAAGCAAGAAAGGAAATGAGCAAGTGTTAAGGTCAGCGAAGTGATCAAAGGAAACTTTAGAACAATATAGCTGCTGACAGCTTGCCAGCACCACTTAGAAAAGACATGATGAAAACTTCTCACCAGTCTGTTTAACTTGCTGTTGAGTAGTGGCCTCAGAGCACATGATACCCTGTGGTACAGCCAGGGGTACTTTGCTTAGGATCCCAGAGAGTTTCTACCACAACAACAGTGATTACCTGGATCTGGATGATAGACAGGAGGTATTCTTAGCACCTCTCATTTCCAAAGACTATAAAGTAGTTAAAATACAATGTGCCATACCCTGTCATTTATACCAGATAAGCACTGAAGAGACCACACTAGTGCAGGTGAGATCATGCTCACTGCTGAAGTGACCCACTGAGAAGTGGTCACCTCTGGCAAGAAATGTGGCAACTCTTCTGTAGTGGTTACATGGCTGTAGTGTATAGTCATCTGTGGGCTGGGGCCAGCTGGGAGGAAGAATCCAGTGGGGTCCCACAGGACATTGTCCTGGCTCCAGTATTATAGTGTAATGACTTGGAGGATGGAGTGGAGGGAGAAGGCATCAGACAGTTCAAAGCCGGGAGGGAACTGTGGATACTTGAGAGGACTGGCATCCATCCAGTGCTATCTGGAGATGTTGGTTGAAATTAGCAGCACTGATACTCTTTCTTCTGGTTTCTTTATTAGAATCCAAGACAGCATGGCCCCAGGCTGGTTACACCCAACCTTGTTAAAAGCAAAAATTGTGACACACTGCTGTACCAAATTAGAGATGAAAGGAGACAACTACTTGCACTCCTTCAACCCTTAGGCATCAGTCACAGAGAGCAAGGGTATAACAATTAGGAAAAAAACCCCCAAAAAACTCTTAAAAGTCAGGCCAGGGCAGGTGAGACCCTTCAGAAGCAGGCCATGATCAGGAAGTGACAGGGGAGTATTACTCATTTCAGGGAAATACCCTCTGATAAGCATAGTGCAAACACCTAAAGACTTGTTGACTTGGCAGCCCCTTCCTGTCCTCAAGCAACTGAAATGTATCCTGACCTTGTCACAACATTTACTTTGTTCCTGCAGGTGCTGGGTTTATATAACACGCTGAACCCTGAGGCATCTGCTTCGCCCTGCTGTGTTCCCCAGGACCTGGAGCCACTCACTATCTTGTACTATGTTGGGAGGACCCCCAAAGTGGAGCAGCTCTCCAACATGGTGGTGAAATCCTGCAAGTGCAGCTGAAAGGCCCCCTGGCCTACCCAAAGCCAAGGAAAAAAACTGTCAGCACCCACTCTCCTGCTCCCAGGCTAACACAAAGAGAACTGGGGGTCAGAGACTACGCATGCTGAGGGCCAAGTGCCAAACCTTGAGAGTCTGGCAGCCCTTGGGGATTTCTTCTGGAACACTCCTTGGTCGTTTTGGCAGTGCAATGTTCCTTCTAGGAAGTACTTTGGTGGCACAAAGGTCACACTGTCCAAAATGGCTGGACAGTTGGTGCGGAAGAAAAGGATAATGTGGAAGAACTGCTGTGTATTTGAATGCTGGGTGGTTGAAATGGGGAAGCAAGAGAATGAGAAAGGAGGTGAAAGGGAGAATGGAAAAGGGGAGATTGTTTTCTGTTCTTGCTTTAGTTATCTTAAGACCTCAGCCCTCCCCATTAGCCTGAAGTATTAAAGGTTTTCCCTGTAGGAGGAATTTTTGAAGGTTTCCTTAGAGAAGGAAAATGCACCAAGCAGGGAAGCTGCTAAGAGAAGTGCTCAGAGATACACTTAAGACTTCTGTTCCTCAGAGCTGCGCTCCAGGAGTCCTGCAACTGAAACTGTGTCTGCCAAAACCTCTAAATTCAGTTGACAGATCCTGGCTATTGGGTTCCAAATGCAAACTGAAAGGCTCCCAGCCTACCAAGGGTGGGCAAATACCGACCCAAAAAAAGGAAAGAGGGTGCTGAGTCCATTTTCAGAGGAACTGATGTCTCCATTCAACTCTTTTACCTTCCTGGAGTTTCTAAGAGATGGTTTCGGGGTCAGGGCAGGAGCATCTGGGTACCTGAATACTGGGCCTATTCATTTGTGATCTGATATGCCCTGAGGACCTCTTGTCTGTTGTGGTTTGTGAGGTGCTTTGGGGTGTTCTGCACCTGTTCTGCATGATGACCTGAACTTGGTCTCACCTGCCAAGACTTAAAAAACAGTAATATCAAAAACTTTGTAAAAAATAAATATTTTGGGGGTGGGGGGAGATGCTAATTTTTTCACAAGCACGTTTTTGTTGGAGGGTTAGATGATTTGCTGGTTTTAAACTGCTACTGCTGCGGCATACTCAGTCTAAAATTTTTACCCTTTCCAAAATGTTTCTTCAAAAGAACGAACAGAATTTAGGTCAGCAAGAAAATTCCAAAATGGAAATTTCTTATTACCCTCAAACTGTACCTGGTGTAAATGTGCCCTGTTCCAACCTAGTCCTTCAGACATGTACACCACCACTGGCATCTACTTTCGATAGATTCATATAAAGCTCCCCTCAAACATAAAACACTTTCAACAATACTTTTTAAATATCCAAGGCAATGCAGTTGCCACAGCTGACAAATGTCGTATGTCCATTTGAAGATATACATGGTCAGCCAGTACAGACCTGTACATTCAGGTAAATAACACCCCCTTCCTTCTCGTGTCCTGATTTGATGCTCATTAAAAAGATTACAGATGCTGCCCGGGGCAAGAAATCAATGTAGTCCTTTAAATAGGCTTTTGCAGCCATAGATACTCCCAGAGGTAAAAATCTCTGGTGTTGAATGCCACAGGAGACTCAGAGGCTGTCTCTGACTTGCCAAAACACAGCTACTTAAAAGTCATGTTCTAGAGACCAAAGAGGTTCCTCCCTGTCTCCTCCCAATTCCTGGTCCCCAGCAACTGAGTGTAAAATGGCACCTAGCTGGTTAATCACTCGCAGCCAGGGCTCTCCACGAGAAAAAAATCACTCTGAGCCAGAGCTCAGAATCCAGCTCTTCCATCAAGCCCTTCGCAATAGCAGCTGCTTCCATACAGCTCGTGGGAGGCTGCCACAAACCGTGTCAACTCAAATGTCTTAATAAACCATAAACAGGCCTTCCTGAACCATCACCAACTGGATAGAGGTTAGCAGGGATGGGTCAGTGGAGGCAGCCTACCAACCTGTGTGCCATTTTGGCCAGGACACACGTGCCCTGATAGAGGCACTTCCTAGTACTTTATCCTTTTCATCTCTCTGGGGCTCCCTGACCTGTGTGATGATGAAAGCTCTCATCAGTCCTGCAGCACTACAGTATTGCTGTGCCCTGTGCACCACTCCATGCCCAGGCTTCCCTGCCACCTGCCCAGGGAGGGAGCAAATAAATGCATTATGACTACACCACCATGCTGATAGACAGGCCAGAAATTTACCAGCTACAAGGGCATGTGTGTATGTGAGAGAAATCCAGATGCCTACTGGCATAGGAATTCTCTCTGATCTCTTTTTAGTAGCAGCCTCAAGGGAGGTTTTGGGTTAGAAGCTGTAGTTTGTTCTTTGGTCATTGTTCCTCCTGAGCCATGGGCTGGCTTTGCTCCCCATCCAGCTGAAGGGCTTCCTTGCTAATAAATGGGGAAGCAAGGAGGGGGAGCTGCAAAGAGTTGAGCTAGAACACTTTCACAATCAAAAGTTCTGTGTGGCACTTGGAGCACATCAGAACCACCCACTGATTAACCCTGGCAGCCCCTTTAGATGGGACTGTCTTACTAGCCCTTATTCACTGCTGCTCCTCAGTGACAGGAAGGGCAGCAGAAAGACCAAGCCGTTTGCCTCTTGGCAAAGGAGACAAAATGGCAATGGAAAATCAGGGGTGAAGAGGCCTGGGGTGTCCAACCAGTACAGACACAGGTACACTCATGTGAACAGTAATTTTTGAAATCAAACACATTTCAGTTACTGCTTTTCTGTTCAGCCCTCCATTTCCGTAGCAACATCTGAGATTTAGATTTGTGAGAAAGGCTCTGAATTAATTTTCTTAAAACTAAAGTAACTTTTCTAGGGGTGTTTTAGCTATAATTCAGCAACAAACTATACTAGCTACATGGGGATTAGTAACAGATTGAATACACTCCTGGGCGCAAGTGTACCAAAATATTTCAGGACACTTGAGTGAGAAGGCAGAGGGCAGTTACTGTGCTGTTACTAGCCAGCAAATTGAAGAAGACAATGGGAAAGAAAAAGTGGGATCTTCATTGCCAACACTGAATACAGCTCCCAACAGTTCCCTTTTGTTGTTTTCAGAAACAAACAAAAGCTGATGAAAACAATCCCAGCACAGTTCCTCTCTTTAACAAAGATCAATGGTTAGAAAGAGTGAAAAAAATCTATTCTGCAGTGCCATAAGGCAGATCCTGCACAGATGATCAAACAACCATCTGTGCAGTCCCTGATTCTTCGTGGCAAACTATTACAGTATGCAAAAGGCCTAGACCTGAACTTGAACACCTTGTTTTTCAGACTGCAGAGCTCTGTGAAGAACACTGCTTCAGTAAGTACAGAACGTGCACTTATACCTCAGCAAAGAATGGTCTTTGCAGACTAAATGAGTCTTTGTTCCCTGGGCTTTGAATTGGATGGTCTCTGGCAGTCCCACTGCACTCACATAAAGCCCATCCCTGTTACCACTGTTGAACTGGGATATGCTGCTTGGTGTTTCACCTTTCCATATAACCAACAGACATCAATACACTCAGTCAGGAAGATGGACTGTGCCCAGAAGTGATAGAAGACAAACACTGTCCACTCCTCTGGCAACATCATAGCTCTGTTCTGCTGGGTCCTGGGATGTCTTTCTCTATTGTCGCTATCAAATTTTCACTTTCTCAGTTCACAAATCCTTTTCTTATCTTTCTGTGCTGCTCTGAAGCTTTCCTTATCTGTGACTAGAATGTCCTCACCAGAGCAAATATACAGGAGGTCTGGCTCAGGTTTCCTTGTAAATGCAATCACTACAGCCATCCCATGAAGAGGATGCATTGCAATGTCTTAGGAGGCAGATGTCTTCAGTATGATCTCACGTCCAATGCAGGGCAGGTTGAGTATCACAGTGACCACAATGCAGCTCTAGAGCCAGCTCCACTGTGCAGAAAAAGGTTTTCTGCCCACTACAGGTGTTTCTAGTGGCATACAAAAGTGTTTCTAGTGGCATCTCTAGTACTGGCTTTTCTTCTCTAATAGGTGATTTAAAGGCAATGAAGTCAATCATGAAAATACAGTTTTCAATACATATGGAGTCAACAGTGTTGTATCTACACATTTGGAAAACTACACTACTTTGTGGTCTTATTGGCTGCCTATAATCTACATTAATTGTGGTTTAGAATAACAGCAGCAATTTGGATATAGTGCAAGGATGCAAATGTGCCTTCTAATTCTTTAAAAATAACATCTATTATTTTTTACATTCAAAATCAGTAGAAAATATTGGTCAAAAGCTGTATAAAATCACTATGTTTAGTAAAAGAATACCTGGACTTTCAGATCTCTACTTTACCAGTATTTTCTTTTGCATACAGGGTATTAATTTAAATCCTGTTTAATTCCTTATGCAGTTCCAGAAGAGACAGATGGAAACAACAAAGTTCAGTGTCTTTTGTCCTCTCTTGAAGAGAGGCTTTAGATACAAATGCAAGATCCTTTATCATGCAACAAGTCAACACAGAAGAGATGAGACAGTTTACTCATTATGGAATAAATTGTCTTAGGAATGAATTCTGGAGTATCAACAAGAAATACAGCAAATGAAAACTGTTAATTAATGGTTGCCATTTTCTAAATGACAATAATGCATTTGAGATGCCACTCATGCCCATAATTACAGAAAGAATATGGTACAACACTTTGGATGTCACATTGTTTTTCCAGGAAAGACCAATTTCCAAGATTAAGGATCTCAGTTACCTGGCTGCTTTGTAACATCCTTATATAGGGATAGCTTTCTTAGAAAGATGCAGAGATGGTCTGAAGGCATTCAGCCAAGCAGCTGGACCCTTTCCACTACTGCCCTATGATTTAATGAAAAATACAATTAGGGATAAGGACCTTTCTATCTAATAATTAATAATGGTTTCTTTACATCTGTGGTTTATGGCAAACCACTTCTCCACTACTCCCCTCCTCCCCCCTACATTACTGGTTTCTCGTATCCTGCTAACTTAGTGAACAGCTTCCAGGCAGAAACTCTGTCCCCTGTGCTGGTTTATGCTGCTACTATGAACTTAAACCAAGCAATACCAAAGTGATACCTTCTGGAGACAAAGACTTATTTCTCCCTCTTTCAGGAGGGTTGTGATCTTTGTGCAGGGTGATATTCTTTGCCTCTCGTTCCACTTAGCTGACTAGGAAAGATCATAGAATGGTTTGGGTTGGAAGAAACCTTAATGTACTTCCAACCCCCTACCATGGACAGGGACACCTTCTGTTAAACCATGTTGCTCAGAGCTTCATCCAGCCTGGCCTTGAACATCCCCAAAATTTCAGCATCCACACCTTCCCTGGACAGCCGGTACCAGTGCCTCACAAATCTCACAGTAAAGAATTTCTTCCTAATATCTAATCTAAAGTTACTCCTTCTTTTTGAATCCATTCCTTCTTGTCCTGTCATGATGTTGTAAAAGGTCTCTTTTTGTCTTGTAGGCTCCCTTCAGATACTGGAAGGCCCAATTAGGTCAGCCCTAAGCCTTCTCTTGTCCAGGCTGAACAAACCCAATTCTCTCACTCTGTCTTCCCAGGAGAGGTGCTCTGTCCTTCTGATCATCATGGTGTCCCTCCTCTGCACTCGCTCAACAGGTCCCTGTTCTTCCTGTGCTGGGGATCCCAGAGCTGTGCACAGCACTGCAGGTGGGGTCTCACCAGAGCAGAGCAGAGGAACCCCCTTCCTCACCCTGCTGCCCACACTGCTCTGGATGCAGCCCAGGACACGTTTGGCTCTCTGGGCTGTGGGTTCACATGGCTGGCTCATGTCCAGCCTCTCATCCACCAGCACCCCCAAATCCTCAGCAGGGCTTCTCTCCATCTGTTCATCCCCCAGCCTGGGTTGATAGCAGGGTTGCCCCAACCCAGTGCACTTGACCCTGTTAAACCTCATGAGGTTCCCATGGCCCCACCTCTTCAGTTTGTCCAGGTCCCTCTGGCTGGCAACCCATCCTTCAGGTGTGACAGAAGGAAGAAGACACCTCATTGCTGTCCATACGGGGCCAATACAGGAAAAAATTAACATGTAGGTGTTAGGTGTGTGAAAAAACAAAAGAAGACATCCTTTTTCTGGTCTCAACACTCAGCCATTTCTCACTAGCTGTTTAGATAGTCACTCATCAGATTCAGAAATGAAGCATTATTATAATAATATATCATGCCTAGTGCATATACATCACTTGATGAAAGAAACCAGCTGGGTCATATCAAACCAGATTTCCTGACTTTTTTCAGGAAGGATTTATTTTTTCTCCTGAAGTTATTATCCTCTTCAGAAAGCAGACAAAATAAAGATTTGCTGTGCAGCTAGGGGCAAATCTTTCAGGATTTGTGCAATGCATGTAGTGTAATGACTGGGGAATGCCATGGTAACCATGTTCTGGCTCTTTCTTGAAACAAAATTTTGACCTTTCGAAGTGCTGAAATCCTCTTGCAGGTTGACTAGGTGCTTGGGAGAAATACACTGTTCTCATGAATTTGTAAGAAACTCCACTTGCGGAGGAAAGCAGTAGCAGACAGTCTGACTCACAAGAGTCTCTGAAAGACATCCAGCTTGCAACAAGCTGCCTTGCATGACACAATTTGATGTCTGCCCCCTCAGAGGAGACTTGCTACAAAAATCTCTAAGTATTCTTCAGGATCTGAAGATCTCATTTAGATACTACCATGCTAAGTGCTCTGTCATGCTAATCTGAGGAACTGGAAAAAAAAAACAAACAAAGAGAAACAAAATAAAAGAGATGGCAATAAAATCTCAGGGAAGTGTAATGTGGCAGCAGTTACAATGTGCTGAATACACATTTTAAATTGTCTTTATTTTTGTCTATTTCACCTGCCTTCATTCAAAAGACCTGGGCCACAATTTGGCAGAGGGGGCCACCAATCTTTATTCCTAGATTATTTTCAAAAGGAAGTTTTACTACACATATGGAGACATGAGTTTTGTAGGTCTGTGGACAAGTTAAAAAAAAATCCAGGCTGGTATCACAGACAAAATGTATTCCGCATTGAATTTCTGTTATTAGAAATAGGGGAGAAAACACTTTCAAGAAGGAAGACAACCCCAGACTGAATGGGGGAAGCACCATGTAACTGGAAGCATTAGTAATATAAGTAGTGGCACCAATGGGATGCCTGAAACTACCCACCAGATTCACAGCTCTCTATCTGCACCTTGAAAAATGGTGTATTAAGTCATCCTAGGTGTATTAAATATATTATATGAAAGATATCTGACATAGCACAACTTTTTCAGAAGATCACATAAATACGGCAAAACCACATGAAAACCATGAGGTGAATCCTATACAATAATTACTGGAAACAGTGTGGAAAAAATTCCTTGTCATTTTTCTTCCACAGACTCAGAAAAAGAGTTTTATAGTAGAATGAGGGAGTGATGACAGTCAAGTATTTTGACTTGTCAGTACAGAAACTTTTCAAAGATTCCCTCCCGATTTTTGACATGATAATGCTCAAGATACAGAGATCAGCTCAATAATCCCAAAACATTTTTGGGGGAGATTTTATGACTTTGGAACATAACTACACTGAGTACTATAACTTGTCTCCCCTTTGTGTGGGGGAGACTACACTTTACCATTGCTACAACTATGGTGAAATAAGATCTAAAATATTCTTGCAGGGGCACCAAATTGAACTAATGTTCTGAAGTTGTCTTCTGTTGCATATCCCAAAACAGCAGAAGGCAAAATGTCAAATACAGTGTTGAAATTGCTTTTAGAAATAACAGCACCTCTTTCATCTGCCCCAAATAAATGATAAAAATTTTGTTAATGAAGGTCACGTTTTTAACAGCCCCTAAATCCTTTACAACTGCATCAAATTTGGTCTTTTTAAGGCAAATTTGATTTGTCTGATAGGTCAGATAAAGAAGCCACTTCTTTTCAAAGAACAGAAGATTTCTCAAGCTCACTGTCTGTGCTGTAGGCGTTGACTTGTAGAGAAGAAGCCCTATTAAGTATAGTCTTTTCCCTTGGGAACCACTATGATTCACTGAATACCACTGGCAAAGGCTTCATACCAGGGTCTCCACAGTGATCAGTGATTCTTTCCTTTTAATTCAAAACAGCAGTGAAAATTTCTTTTCAATGAGGGCCAATAAAATCCTTTTTTTGGTAAGGTAATAGAGCAGACTCCTCAGGGCAGACTTGGTATTACTTGTCACCTCCAGTTCAGTGGAGTTGTCCTCTTGCATTACAATTGCAAAGGAAGACTCAGAATCCAACCATTTTGAGATCAGCTTACATTTCCTAACTACTCATCTCTAAGTCAGCAGGGAAACTTCATTCTTTGGAAAAGGACAGCAGTGTTCTAAAATGGGAAGGACCAAGTTACCAGGTTCATTAAGACATGCTGTGGTTGTGAAGATTCACCTTGAAGGTGCTCTGCACTCAAGCTCTTTGGGAGACAAAGATGGCAAGATGTGAAATGTGTATGAAAAAGATAACTTAAAAGCTTCAGTAAGTGGAAAGGTTTTTTTCCATATTTATGCAATTAACTATCTACAAAGATCATATTATGGATGACTTCCATATAGCAACCAACTTTCCTCCAAAATCCCAATTTGTCTAGAAGTAGATCTTGGTGTCCCTTATGTTATTCTAGAAGTTTCATCATTCTGAAAGCCTCTGCAATATACAGTGCCCACCCAGGTGAAAACATAGACAAGTTGCATGTGACAACTTGGCATATGTCAGCAATAGGCACTTTTCTTAAGAAAACCCAACACCCCAGGAGGAATTCTGGTGGAACATGCCATTGTCATGAAAGTAGCTTTGTCTTGGCTGTTCTAGTAGTCTGTACTGCGTCAAAATAAAAAACCCAAAGTCAGACTACAAGACTACCTAGCCTAGCTCTTGTTGGACAGAGGTCAACAGCCCATGTCCGATGCACAAGTTAAAAATTGGAAAAGCCCATTGTGAGAATTCCCCAGAAGAGTAATTTGGAAAGTCTTAGAAACTTCCTGGTTTTCAGTTTCAATATTTAATATGCCCTAACAGATTACTTTTTCATGGATTTGTCCACTTGTCTTTTCAAACCACATACTCTTTATTCACATCTTGTAACAAGAAATTCCATAGGTCAAGTACATACCATAGAAAAAAGCTGCCATCTCCCTCACTTGCTTTATTTTTTTTTCTTTCAAACTTGTATCTGTTAGTTTCATCTAATGTTCCTACTTCTAGTGGGCATAATTCTGAACAATTACTCCTTTTTCAGCTTCTCCCTTACATACCTCCTTGCTCATCTCTTTTCCAATTAACCACTTTCTGCATGAAGAAAACTATGAATGTTAAATTGTTGTTATAAGCAATATTAGTTTTGTAAAGTTAAATAAGGTTCTGATGTTTGGTGTAAACAAGGATGTCTCAGCTCCAGAAACATGAGGTTCTAGAAGAAAAGAAAACCCAGCCCCAGATTTAAGTAAAGCTCAGAAGCTTCTTTTGGAAGAAACTTATGACAGAACCATGAGAATAATGTGTTCAGAAAGGAAATGATTTAAAGAGAATCAATCAGCCGCTTACTGCAACCAAAAAAAATCCAACTCTTTATACACCAGCAAATAACCCATTCAGATTCAAACAGTGAGCCCAGGATTATCAGCAAATATAGGACTGACTGAGGAAAAAAGTCCTCGCAGTTTTATCAAGTAAATCTTAAAGAACAGAATAGTAGCCAGACTACTTTTGTTTCCAGCAAATAATCCAAAATTACTGGAAGCGTTATATTAGTACAAGGTACAGGCCTTAGAGAATGCATGCTGAGAATCCGAGTCTGTTCTGTAAAGTCATCTGTACATCAATGAGCTCCTCAGGTAAAGAGGAATGGTCTAGCACTGCCAGCCATTCAACTCCATGCATATGGAGAATATCTGTTATGAGGAAAAGGCACAGCATTGAGATTCCTACTAGTAAACAAAGGTCTTGATATCAAAACTTCCTTCCACAATGTGGAACCAGTATCAGAGATACATCTGTTGACCTTGCAGGCATCACAGGGAGGAGCATTTCCAACAAATCATGATTGTCCAAAACCGTATCTAGTCTTGAAAACAGAAATTTCAGTACATCTTGTTGGCATCCAAGACTGGTTTGTCTAGGGTCACAACATGATCTCCCACTGATAGCACTCATAAGCCTTGTGAGGCTGTTTTAAAGGTCAAAATAAAACATGTTAGAAGGAAACTTGATACTTCATGTATTGAGCACAAGTCAACTCTTACGGAAAGGAGAGAATCTAATATCCCTCCCCTAAATTTTTATGTCATGGTATGCTCATCATCTAAAACACAGCACAAAATGCTGTATGAACTCTTCATTAGCTCAGCCTCCAGGATTCTGATGTGCACATTACTGCTTTCAAGACTAACAAGCCTGATTCTCTGTCACAAGAACAGGCTCTGTAATTTAGAAGTGACACAAGCATCACAGAAGAGGGGGATCCTTTGATTACATTATTCACAGTCACCACTGAGATAGATACTGAGGATTGTTGGGGCTTTCTATTAAGTAATTTTCTAGCAGTGAAGGAGGACACTTCTGATGGAACCATTGATGAATACAGAGAAAAAATAAACCACAGTTGAGGAACACATATAATTGTACTCCCCTTGTGCAACTATTATATATCCAAAATGGTTTGCTATTCTACTTCCTTCCCCTGTAGTAGAAAACACTTCCTGTAAAATGCCTTCTCTCCCAAGATAGGTGGGAAACAATCCTAGGATTCCCCAATGAATCTCTTAACTGCAGCACTGAGAGGCTTATGGAAAGGGACAGACATGGAGGTAGCAGAGCTGCAGAGACAAAACACATGTTACCCTCCAGTACACAGTACCCACCATGCACAAAGACATATGGACTCCAGGCTGAAGAATACAGAGGGATGGAAAAAATAAAGAGGCCGGAATCGCAGAATTTGTTCCTGATTCTCTATTGCACATG
>WAAG01002335.1:0-33692 GCA_013390105.1 Tichodroma muraria | reverse complement strand
ACTGACTGGTTTTGGAAATGAATTCTGGACTCATACTCAGCACATCTTTCTAAATTTGCTTAAAAACATTCCATATGACTCAGTCTTCCAATTGAATATTAATCTAAATTTTCAACAATTTCATCTCCTGAACATGGCAATAAATACAAATTACCAAATGCAACCTTGAATATTTGCAATATAGGCTGTATAAAATGAAACAGCTGGTTTAACTTTAAAGATAAGCCAGTAATCTCTTGCCTCCAAAATAACAAAAGTCTCCCAATGGTGTTTGGCACATCTGATAAAGAAAAGAGTCAAGCAGTAGGTCCAGGAGCTGGAATGTGTAAGCAATCTTCATCCCATCTGTGGATGCATGCCATAGATGGGTTGGCCAAAGTTACAGATGTGATTGACTTGCTACCTAAATTGCTCTCCTTCAGAAGCTGATGATTATGGGATGTAGATCTGCATGTTGAGAAAGTCCAGATTGGCTAATGGCAATTTCCTGCTGTGCCTTTGACACCGCTTGACTCTAAGTCAACAAAAGGTTCCTTCTCTATAGCAAATGTCTGCATTTTCATTTGACAATTTGACAACTAATTGAATGCTTCCTCCTCAAAATCTGAACACTGACATAGAAGATGTAATTGTGCATTGACTTCCAATAGTGAAGAGTTAATTAGCATGCAACAGTTCAGGGCAGAATCAAGTTTCACGTGCACAAAAGCCAAAACAACCTTTTTCAACGTCCTATTCATTTAACATTAATTTCAGAAAATAATGAGAGGCCATGCAATAGACCAAGGTGTTATTGTCTTTCAGGTCAGGTTTGTTTGCTGAAAAAGGAAGGTTTAATTTGACTTGATCAGCTAAAACAATGTCAGCTGTGTTTATTACTAAATGATGCAAGCATCTAGACAATGAACTCATAGATAGTCTGACTAGACTGTTTCCATAATACTGGTAGGAAATAAGAAACCCTTCATTATAAAGGATCATAGAATTTAAAGAGAAGGAAAAAATAATCAACACCAGGAAGGTATCTGGTGGTAGAAAACACAAATAACATACTTCTTCCATGTGCAAATTAGTTCAGTGATTAAACAACACTGCCATTTGTGTATTCCTTGTGTTCAATTATATACTAAACCTGCTACACCCTTCAAAAGCCACAGCTTTCCCTGGACAGGGAATTCTTTTTGTGCCAAACCATGTGGTGGTTTTATACTGCAAACAAATGAGAACTGGTGAGATCAACAGCTCATTTTGGGTTATGATCTAAGACAGTATGAACGGTGTTCCCCAGAGATGCATCGCTGTTGTTCTTTTCCATTGCGCTGTGTATTAAAGTCTTTTAACAAGTAGCTGTGACTACACTCATTGGAAAAGAAATAATCATCAAGCTAGAAGGTAGAATTGAAAGGATAACCCTTTCCGTCTACTCACAAAAATGCATATTTCAACCAAGAGTCTGAGTACAGCAGAACTCACTCCTTAAAGCAATTAAAGCTCTCAACTATTGGCCATATTGGAATCCAAGTTCCAATCAGGATACATTTCTGTAAATCCTTCTTGTTAACTGAAGGGTTTCAGGCTTTGTGCATAGTTTTTGTCATGCTGGAAACAGAATTTATATTCATAATGTCTCTTTGTGTTCATAATCTACAAATCTTTTTTTCCTCTATTTGTCCTCCCGCCCCCTCTCCCCGTTGTCAGAATTGGAGGTATAGAGAATTCTCAGAGCCCTGTGCATGCAGGCTCAGAGACAGAGATGGGTACAATGTTTGACTTAAGACCTTGGAGAACGCTCGGAGAACTGCAGTAAAAGTTACACAGACAAGAANGCTGCAATAAAAGTTACACAGACAAGAAGTAAAATGTGGGTTTATAGTTTAAGTAGAAATATGCCTTAAGTAAGCAAAAATATGCTTTATATTAACAAAATGAAAAAGTATGTTAAATAAGATAGTAGAAGATGTTAAAGTTTAACAATAGAACTTATTATAGAATTAGTGAGAAACAAGATGTATCGACGTAAGTTTGTGTAGCGTTATATAATTAGATAAGAAAAGATGCATTGCAATAAAACAAAGTAGTTGATGATTGGTGTAAAAGTTATTAGTAAGCTTTGTGAAAATATTTGATTGGCTAAAAAATGCTTAAAAGGCCTTGTAACTAGAATTAGCTCGGCTTCTGACATGATGGCGTTACATGTTACACATTTAATGAGATTGATTGTCCAATAAATCATTCTTTATATCGCCTCAGTCACCCCGTCTCTCTTAACCCAATGCCCCTTTATTACAGTTTAATAATGTTACTTAAGAAGGGAAATAAACCAAACCAAACATACAAATAAATCTCTTCTAGATCTCCAACAGCAGGATAAAAATGTCAATAACAGCATTCAAAATTCTTCCTCTGGTTCTTTTAGATTTACATAGATTAGGGTATTTTGCTACAAAAAAAAAAGTGCCATCAAAAAAGTCAGGTTGTTTCTTGGTCACATTAGATGAAATTAGCTGTGTGAGTTTCAAAAATCCATCACTATATACAGTGTGTTCTGGTCACTTCAAAAATATGGCCAAATTTAGGAAAAAAGTTATTAAAATAATAATCCTTTTGCATTAATTAATTTTGACATCCCTAGAGCAAGTGGCTCCCTATAATTCAATGGTCAGAGTAATCTGAAATATAGTTTACAGTGAAAATTCTCTCTGTCATACTGAGGAGCATTGATCTGAGGAAAAGATATAACTCTGTAATCTAATAGCTTGAATTTCCAGATCCTAATTTCTTGCCACTTGAGCACTGCAGTATTTTGAAGAGTAGACCAGGTTTCACAGGAGATACCAACATCAAGGAATCATAGACTGATGAGTTTATGGAAGAAAATTCTCCAGCTGGAGTTGGTGGTAAAAAATAATGTCCTAAATCACTTGCTCTGTTTCAAGGATTTAATATTTGACTCAGGATGTTTCAAGTCCCACATAACACTGGCTTATACATCAAAGAACATGTCGTAACATCACCTCTCCTCAGTGTGGAATCAGCCTTTTTCATACACTTTTAATACCCAGAGGGAAAAGCATAGGGGTAAGAAAAGCTTTAAAAAATTACTGTCAGGTCATTCTTTCAACCTTTTTGTTCAGACCCTGGAATTAAAAAATAAATTGGACAAGAACCTGACAGTGACTGACACACTAATAGTGAAAAAATGTTTTGATCCCCAGGAGACATTGTAAGCAAGGTATGGACAAACACAGTACCTACACCTTCATAAAAAACCCTGAAAAGCTAAAGCCTACATTAATTGAAACAAGAGATAGCATAGGTGTGTGGCTGATTAACAGCAGAACAACAAAAGTGTGGAGAGAGAGAAATTTGACAGTATTGGACAAGAAGATGGTAAAAATTACTGGAAGACTGAAAGCATGGGAGACTAGGAGAAGACAAATTCAAATTACTTCAAGAATGTGAACATGGAGAAGTGAAGCTTCCAACAACTGTGGAGAAAAGCGAGCAGAAGAGATACCAGGAGGAATTAGTACTGCTATATGCTTAGACACATTGAAGTTCAAACTGGCATTAGAACTTCAAAAGGGGGATATTAGACAAATAACTCCATACTGACTGTCTGATCTGAAATTGCTTAGGTAAAAGAGTATGTATGAGTGATCCACTTTAAGGGAGTCATTCATATTCTGAGGTCATTTAAGGGAGAGGTAAGCAAAGCAAGACAAAAAGGAACGGACTATATAAAATCTTGAGGCAGTGGAAGAAGGCAAAGCTGGGTAAATAATGATCAGATTAGACAGAAAGAAAAAATACAGGTAAAAATAGGGCAAGAAAAAGGCTGATGTGAGGCTGTGTCAGAGACTCCAATAAGGCAAAGAATAGTTTTATTTATAAAGCATGAAAAATAAATACGCAGAGTAATGCTTAGGAAGTTTAGGCACAGCAAGGAGAATGAAATCTATCCAGGAATGAATCAGTCAGCTGAAAGAGAAAATGTGATTGCTCAGGTCCAACTCACAAAGTTTTGGATCTGGGTGATTAAATGTCCTTTCAGGCTTAATTTGCTGAGTTAGGTTTTGGAGATGTAACTACAACAGCAGGAATACTTTGACTGAAAGACATGAGTGCAAAGGTAACATATTCAATATGGTTATTAAATGCAAAGCCAAAAGAATAAAGAAAGGGCCAGACTCAAGCTCTCTTTCGATGTTGAAAATGTAAATCTCATTAGGTCATTATAGTCCACGTCTGGTCCTTGATATCCCAAGCTAGAAAACAATGCTACCTTTTAACTGCTCCTATGCACAGAGAGATTTTCCTTTAATTCATGCTCACAGGGGCAAAGTCAACAAAAATGCTCCTATGCTGTTCCCCGCTGTTGCCTTTGTCAGGCAATTACTGTGAAAGGAGTAATATAATAGAAAGGACAAAACAACTACTGTGTCTCTGGCTTGAACTGTAACAGCAGCTCCTTTAGCTGTTTAAAACATTTCCTAGGCGCCCATACTGAGAGTCAGCCTTGGCTGTGCTGACAACTCTGGACATTTTCAATGCAGTGCAACAGTAGGAATCTTTCAAAGCCACAACCAGGACTTTTTTATTTAGTTGTGTTTATTCCTGCTACCATGTTTTGGATTAGTTTGGATGTCAGAGTGATTTCATGCATTAAACCTGCAATATATTGAACAGTGAAGTGAGGTAACAGCTGTGTTGTATGGTTAACCAAAAATGTAAAACCATTACATTTCTGTTGATGTTAATCTTTTTGGACAGCAAGCTTCCCTTTGAACAATGATTCCCATTCTTGGAATATCCATGAAACCTGCTTATTTCTTTCCTAATCACTGTCCCCTATTCCTCCCCTCTCTCTCCATCCACTTCCTTAAAAAAAGCTCTGGTCAGTGCCAAAGCCCTGAGGAACTTCATTTCAACCAGAATTTAAACCTATACATCAACTCCTACTCTAACACCAGCTCCTTATCAAGTAAATCATTAAACTTCAATTCCAATACAAAATTCCATGTGGATTCTAAAGCAAACTCCAATTTTAGGGTTTTATACAGTAATATTTGACAGTTTTTCTCATTCACTTAATAAAAAGTGATCTAAGATTCCTAAGACTTGGAAATTTGGGCCAATTTCCATTCAGAAAATATTCAACACCCACTTGAGCCCCTTCAGTAGGTGAGACTTTTGTTTTCAAAGTCCTTTTCAAATAGAAGCTTCCCAGAAAATACCCCTGGCCTTAGTGTCTAAGAGGAGCCATGTAATTATTACCAGCCGACTGACAGGGATCCTTCCATGGCTTCCTTTGAGCTCCCCTCTGCCAACAAACTACTTGAAAACTACTAGAAACCCTTAGCGGGCTGTGAGGTTTGCTATGGCAGTTGACTGAGCCTGCTGAAAGTCTTTCAACCCCTTAAAAAGCCGAGTGTTGCTGCCTTGAGGAGGAGAACTAAGAGGATGAGAGGCGCAGTCAAGGAAGCAGGAGCCAGGGTGTGTTCGTGGAAGCCACTCTGGAAGAGCACTTTTTCCTAGGGAGCTGCAAGGGTCAAAACTGTAGTTACTGGGATTCAGGGAGAGGCTGTTTTAAAAAAATCACTCACAGAATCATTTGGCTTGGAAGGCATCTAACAGAACATGTTGTTCCGCCCCCTCTGCCATAGGCAGGAACACCTTCCACTAGATCCGGGTGCTCCAAGCCCCATCCAGCCTGGCTTTGAACACTTCCAGGGATGAGGCAGTCACGTTGGGCAACCTGTGCCAGTGTCTTAAAAACCTTACAGTGATGAATTTCTGCATTATATCTATCTATCTATATTATATCTATCTAAACCTACCCTCTTTCAGTTTAAAGTCATTACCCCTTGTCCTATCACTACCATGCCCATGTAAAAAAATCCTTCTCCAGCTCTCTTGTAGCCCCTTTAGGCACTGCAAAATGCCATAAGTTCCTTCCAGGCTGAACAACCCCAGTTCTCTTAACCTGTCTTCCCAGGAGAGGTGCTCCAGCCCTCAGAGCATCTTTGTGGCTTCCTTTGGACTCACTCCAGTAGTTCCATGCCCGTCTTGTACTGGGAGCCCCAGCGCCGGGCAGAGTGTTCCAGGTGAGCTCTTACACGAACAGAGCAGAGAGGGAGAATCACATCGCTTGGTGCAGTCCAGGATGCGGTTGGCTGATAATCACTAGTCACAGCCCTCGTACTCCTATCTGCCCCCGGGGAGCAACAGCAAGCTTTGGTTTCCCAAGTAGGGCAGAGAGGTCATGGCCTTCCCGGTGCTCCCAGCACCTCCTTCTGCCCTGCCCAGCTGTCTGCTGCAGTCACTGCTGGATACAGCGAATCTCCCCTCGGTGTGATGGCACCACCACACTGCAAACCAGGGTTCTAAGTGCCAAGGCAGTGCCATAAACAAACCATATTTTGGGGATCTTACTCATATATTCTACCATCCCCCCAGTTTCCTGAGTATTTATTAATGTTTTAAAAACAAACATCCAAGGAGTCCTTTGTCACACACTGCAGTGTCAGGAATTCTGCTCAGCTTCAGCCAGCAGATGCTCATTGCGACAGGGACACTGCTGTTTGTTTTTAAATATTAGAGGAGACGCTTTGACTATCATCTCACCAGATAAACATTTGGCCTTGTTTTGTACTGAAAGAAGAGTTTCCTTGATGCAACAGCAGATTATGTCGCTGTGCTCAAAGGCCCAGGAGGTGATAATGATTTAAAGTATCTGCCATAAACAATCACTTAGCCACAGCCAGGGGCAAGGGAGAAGAAAACATCAACTAAGTGAGAAGTGTCAGATTCCATCCCGGCAGGGGGTGGGAAAGAGATAACGTCCTCTAGGTCACAGTGTCTGCCCATAAACACCCCCTTTGAATTGGTCAAGTAAGCAGAGTTGTGCCGTCCACCTTTGGCACGGCTTCAATAAATCAGATCTACAGAAAGATGTTTGACAGACTTTTAAAGTCGATGGGAAGTGTTATGCTGGGGGAGAAGTTGTTTTTCTCAAACTGTAAGATTAAGACTTTAACAAATCAAGGAGCCCCTTTCACAGATCAGGATGAAAAGAGCAAATCTCCAACTTTTAATACCAGTAAACAATTGCAAATTAGGAAAGTGGAAATGTTCTGAAAATGCCAGAAGTGTGTAATGTGATTACAATGCTAATTTTTCACCATCTGTTTTACGAGCTGAAATTCTAGTCCAGAAGTTATTTATTCTAAAAGCCTTTTTTTTTTCCAGTTACAGAATGTTAAAAGCAAATTTTCTGAGACGTTTCCTGAAATACACATTCATGAAAAAAAACCCAAACCAACCAACATTTTCCCTTTGTGAGTTCTGCATCTATAAGAAAAGACCAAAATGGTCCATTAAACGTCTTTGACTAGATTCACTGTCCTTCTGTGCAGAAAGCTGCTACAGTGATGTCCTGGCTCTGGTTTACTCCTCCAATCCAGTCCAGATAGGTGGCACAAGGATTTTCAGGATGAATGAGGTCAGGTAGGCACATGCAATCATATAACAGCTAATTCCATTTGGATGCCAGCAGCAGAGCTAATAGCTGACCTCCTGGGATTAAGTTAGCCAGTCACGTTTTTTGGAACAAGATTAAATTAGCAAAGTGACTAGCACAGTGAGTAGACCTGAAACACAGACTATATCAGTGCTTTACTTCACATGATTGCAGAATTATTGATCATCTATTAAAATGTTATAAAAAGATTTATTGTCTCATGAAGTCAATAACCCTGGTCCTTTGAACAGAACAGTTTTTGCTGCCCCAGGTGGAGAAAGAATAGAGTTAAATATGTTAATGGTAACAACTAATTGTAGCTGTTTCAGCTATTTACAAGGGGACTAATTAAGTTTGATGGGAAATATTCTGTAGAGACTGAATTTACTTTGTCAAGCAGATGAATGAGAATCACCAGATTTAATACAGTTTTGAGATTCTCCACTAAAGGCAGGAAAATAAAAACACTCCTATATAAGTTATTAGCCAGGATGTTTCTGTAAATATAACTGCTTTGATTATCAAAGCAGAGACTAGCTTAAAAACAAGATGAAATAATCTCTTTCTGCAGGGATTCCTTTACACACATGCTTCCCCAGGAGTCATTGCAGCTTATTCAATAATTGCATAGCTATAAATTTTCTGTCTGTCTCCTGCAAAGAAAAATATGACTGCAGGGCTACAGGAGGAAACCCAAAACTGCACCACACCTGCCCGGATTTACCCATAAGTAGCTGTAGATGGCTTAGATACTGACAAGTTAGTTCCTCTCCTTTACTGACAAGATTTATAGGGAAAGAGGTAGGCCCACTGAAAGGCTTCACTGTCTGCAAGTTAAATGCAAAAGTGCTTCCTGATGCCCTGGAATGGAAATCAGAAGTGTCTTAGTACAGCAAAAAGCAGTTTTCCAATAGAAAATTTTGGGAGAAAGAAGTAAATTAAAACCCATTGTGCTTTGGGTCATTTACAACTACCTGACAGAAGTCTGATACTTGACTGAAGGCTGGAAGCAGTCACCTTCTACTTCTTGCTTGTCCAGAGCTCAGGACCTTCTCCTGAGAACAAGAGTCTGCCATGCCAGCTCAGGAAACTGAGCAGGGCTGCAATTTTGCCTATCCAGCAAACCAGTTACCTTTGGACATGAAACTGAAAGACAAATTTGAAAAAGCTGATAGGAAGAGAACAATTCTGAGGAGAAAAGTCCGAAAGGTTCCACAATCCCTAGTATGTGCCAAGCTGAAGGATGTCAAGAATGATTTAATGTGAGTAAGGTGAAGAACAGTATCTGGTCCATTTGCTCCTGTATTTTTATGCTATCTAGCAGTACTGTCATTATCAGGGAGCCCTGTGGCTAGAAAGGTGTTGCAAACACATCCTGGATACCTCATGTGAATGGCTCACGACCTAAAGGTTCTCTGTTAATGTAAGAAGCCAGTAGGAGGTGTTACTGTTATCAGGGCTAACACAACTGTCCTGGGTGATGGAATGAGTTTTGCCTGTGTGTGTTTAAACTCTCTTGGAGAAATAAACCTTTCAGCTGAGTCTTGCACAGCTGCAAGATGATGTTCTCTGTAGGGAAGAAGCACTGAGGTGTGAAGTTCGGGTGGTTTAGGGTGTGAATGGCCTGCATGCAAGAATCTTAAGACTTTACAAACAAGAAAATGGGGCTTTAGGTAGTTCAAGATGCCTGTGTTATTCTCCTTCTGAAGCATCTGGCTCTGGAGTGCTCAGCACAGGAACAACAGTGACCTGTTGGAGCAAACGCAGAGGGAGACACCAAGATGAGCAGAGGGATGGGGAACATCTCCTATGAGAAAAAGCTAAAACAATTGGGATTGTTCAGCCCGGAAAAGAGAAGGTGATCCTATTTACAACCTTCTAGTATCTGACGGCAGCCTTGCAAGAAAGATGGGGAGACTATTTACAAGAGCCTGTAGTAACAGAATAAGGGGGAATGGCTCCAAACTGAAAGAGTGTAGGTTTAGATTAAATATTGGAAAGAAATTCTTTACTGTGAGAGTGATGAGGCACCGGAACAGGTTGTTCAAAGAAGCTGTTGTTGCCCCATCCCTGGAAGTGGGCCTGTGAGCAACATGATCTAGTGAAATGGTGTCCCTGCCCACAGCAGCGGGGTTGGATTAGATGATTTTTATGGTCCCTTCCAATCCAAGTCATTGATTCTTTGATTCTACAGTTCTTAGATCTAGCTTTGAAATGATATGAGGGTTATGGAAGAAAGCCTCCTATTGCTTGGTATGTTGTTTTGTGCCATTAGTATTGTTCTGAGGTCAGCAAGAGCCTTGATCCCAATTATCCATTCCCATGACTGCATGAAGTGCTGGTAAACCTCGTTCTCTTCACTCTCATGACCAGTGACAGGACCCGAGGGAATGGCCTGAAGCTGAATCAGGGGAGGTTTACATTGGTATCAGGTAAAGGTTCTTTCACCCCGAGGGTGGTTGGGCACTGGACCAGGCTCCCCAGGGCAGTGCTCTCAGCACCAAGCCTGACAGAGTTCAAGAAGTGTTTGGACAATGCTCTCAGGCACACTGTGGGATTCCTGGGATGTCCCATGCAGGGACAGGAGTTGGACTTAATGATCCTGATGGGTCCCTTCCGACTCAGCATATCCTATGATTCTTTTATTTCCATTCCTGATATACTTTAAAAACATGACACATCAGAGCAGCAGCTTAACACCCTCATCCTTAAAGCAGCAGTTATTGAGTGTAATGTATTTTAATTGCAAGCTTGTCTCTTTTCATCATCCTCTCTTCTCTCATCCTTTGTAAGGAATTTTGGCTAGACATGTCCCAGTTCTGCTGTCAGAAAAGTAACTGTCCAAAACTAATGGAGAAACTCATGCAAAGGCTGTCTGTCCAGTGAATTAAATATCAAATATTGATGTGTTTTTCTTATCAGGAGAGAACACAGCTTGATTTTAAAGAAATTTATAGCACATATTCTTCAGAAACCAGTTTGTTTGTCAGGTCACACAGCAGTACAATCATCTCTCATCTTCTGATAAAGTCACAGATTCATCTCCTTTATCATCAACTGTCTAAAGGTTAGGCATCTGGCCTTAGCTCATCATTTGGTCTCCCCCAGTAGTCTCTGATGAAAGACAGACTTCCTCCTCATCCTTCATATACATCTGTCCTTGGAGAAGATGAATTGTCCAATGTAGGTGCCTGTCTCTTCCTAAACTACAGACTATTGGCATGGCTGGCTTAAACTCTATGCCTAACCCTTAGACAGCTGAAATGGGGCAAGATGTATCTCACCTCCACACAAAGGACATGATTTCTTACTTCTGTTTCTGTTCTTTCAATCCTTTGAAAGCCATGTCAAGAATTTTTATTTTTCTCTATGTGCCCCGTGAAAACACAGAGACAAACATTTGTCTTGCAGGAATGCTATTCAATTCAGTTGAAGAATCCCGATCCAAACATATCAGCCTGGGTTTAGGAAACTGCCTCTCCTTATGAGTGGCACCTTCAGCTTTGGTGGGTTTCAGAGTCTCTGCAAATCAATTTTCTTTTGACACTGACAGAAAATCTTCTTAATCCCATTTATAATGAAAAGGAGCAACAGCAAAACCCTCAATAAACCCTCAAAAGAAAAGAAGATAGTTTTGATAGCAAACTTTGAGATAATCCCATGAAAATGTCCTGCTATATTCTGTCAGCTCTCCTACCTTTTTATTCTCTTGCATAGAGGGAGTGGGGATATTCATGTATTCCATTGTCCAGCAATCTGTCATTCAGATAAGCACAGAACTACCCCCTCAGGGCCAGTCTCAAGCTATCCCGTTCCTGAGCTAAAGGGGGATTTAGGGAGGGTTTTTTTTTTTAAGTAAAAACTGCCTCAAGGGTCTGGAGAGCAGATGAAAGAATTCACAAACTTCCACATTTTCTTCCATTAACACCTGGACTTTTCTGCATGCCTGGTAAGTTAGGTAAAGTTTAAAATCTATTATCTCCTTCACAATCGCAGATAACAAGATCAGCAGGTGTAAATGAATGTAATTTTTCTGTGAACCTACATACTATTTTTTGTGTTTGCTGTTTTACTACTTTAATGGCCTTCCATATCTTTGATTGCAGTGATAAATGTAAATTAATTTTTAAGGTTGTAGTCTGACGATCTGCTTAAATTAGGTGGTGGGTTATTCGTTGTTTGTTGTTTTGTTGTTTTTTTTTTTTCTTTTTTTCTGGCAGAGTGACAAGCATTGGTTCTGGTTGGGTTTTGTGTTTAATTTTCAGATTTTAACAGCACTGAAAGGTCCTCTGCACTTCTAATGAGCTAGCCACCTATTTACTTTAGATACTTAACTTCCAGCATCTGACTTTGAATGCCTTGTTCAAAGGTAAGTCTCTGAATTTGACAACTCTAGTTAATATTTTTTTTTAAACTGTTTTATGCTATTATACCATTTATGTGCACTACATATCAAAACCATGTGGGTGAGACAGGTAAAAACGTTTCTACAGAGAAAATTGATCAGAGTAAAACTTTGGCTGCTAGGGAGGCAAAAGTGATCCAGGACTCTCAGTTCTAGTTTTGAGCCAAATCTGGTGGCTCCTGCTGCTCCTTCAACTCGTTTTCCAGAGGGAAGAGGAGTTTCCTTCCTCCTCCTGGTCTCACTCCCTGCTCCCAGCACATGTCACTAGAGTGTGTGAGGTCACACAGTTCTGGGGTTAGTCTGACTCCGCCCTGTCCTTGTGTCCCTGTAGGTCCTGGAGCATCCATCCCCCCAAAAGCAGTATGGAATAGATGTACAGGGCTTGTCTGATGAGAATGTCCCACAAGGCCACTTCAGACATGTGAGAAACGGCGCTCACTTTTAAAAATGTCAAAGGTTTATTAAAAACCTTAACAAAATGAAACGAAGGACTGAATAAGGAAAAGGGACAGCACACTGGGAGTCGGTGACCCAGCAGCCACAAGCTCATCTATAAAATGCCTGCTCTGCTTTTTATACCCCGGGGTTGCATCAGGCAACCCTGACCTCCGCTAAAGTCTCTGTCAACTCTTCTTCACCGTCCATTGGTGGAGACCTTCTTGCAACTTGTTTGGAGCGCAGGCGTTGCCATGCCGCGCCTCCCTAGCAGCAAGCCTGCCCTCCTCCCCAGTGCCCCATGCGAGGGGCACAGGTACACGCCCTCCCTCCACAGGTCCCGACTAGCGAGGCTGTCCCTTGGCAGCCGTACAGCGGGGGAAAGGGGACTATGGGGAGAACAAATCACGTTTAAACACCAAATCACAATAACATAACTATATATCAATAAAACTTCCCTTAACATACACATAATATTCATCCCTTAATTGCGAGAGCCAGTTATCACATTACTCATCTATAACAAGACACAAGAAGCAGAGCATGAAGGTAAATGGGAATGTCTTCCAGAAGGAACAGAAAAGAGGAGATAAGCTTAGTTGCTGACTGCAGTTGCCTCTGAGGAAAGTTAGTTCCAGGAAGATCAGAGCACTGGAGAAAGCAGGGGAGGGGAAAGGTGAGCAAGCAAAGTAACAAACAAGAAAAGAGATCATTATGGGGACACTTCACAAGAGAGAGAAGTAAAAAGGGGCAGCAAGCAGGTTTTGAGTTAAAATTCTCCCCCTTTTGGACACCAGAATTTTCAACAAAAAAAAAAAAATCCCAGATGCCCATATTTACATTGTTCTTGATTTAAGCATCAGCCTTTTCCTACTGCAGTATAAAACCTCTGCTCACTGTAAGGCACTAAGCAAGCTGTGGTTAAAGCACCCAACTGAACTGAAATGGAGAGAGCTTTGATCACAGTGTCTCATGGAATTGTTTTCTGAGCATTCACCTTCTCTTCCCATGCGGATCAAAACAAATGTAAGGATATAATTCTGTGTTTGAGATAATAAAGACCTTGCTGGAAGGCAGACATCAGCTCAAACAAATCTCTTCATTTAAGATGGTTAGCACACTTTTGCTCTGGGGCTGCATCTGTCAGCTCAAAGGACAGGATGAGCCAGATCACAGCAAACTACACCCATCTCTGTATACACACTATTGCATATTTCACATAAACTTCTTATCTGTACTGCTGCATCTCCTCTACAGTAAAATGTAAAACTAAATAAACCTGTTTTCTTATTGATGGATCCTTCACATCTGGGGCCTCTAGGGTGAGCTTTAACAGAAATTCTCCCTTTCATGGGCATCTTCATTATGTCTCACCCTATCTGGTGAATCTAAGCCTCCAATAAAGTCTTTCACTCAGTGGAAAACAGATGCTGTCTCCCCCTTTAGTCAGCTGCTTCAACACATGAAGGGACAGAATATCTGAGAACTTCAGATCTCTGTCAAAATGCACTAAATTTGATAAATGGATTCAAAAGGTATTGTGAGGAAGGGAATAAGATAAAATGTGTAGGTATACTTAAGTGATCCCATAAACTCTCTTAAGTGATTAAGCTAAAACATCAATTTGCTACTGTCTGAAGCTTTCTTCTCTCTAGTACAGGGACCTTCTTTGGAGTCAAGAGAATAACCTTCTGACCTTGAGCCACCTCCCTAACAGCTGGCCCTTACAGCTAATCCTTCAATTTCATGAGCTGACCAAAATAAAACCATAATTATGCTATTTGTATTTTCTCTGTTCTACAATTTTAGGCCATCCCTAAAAGACATTTGCCAGATGTTTGAGAAAGACACAGTGTGCTTATGGACAAAGCAGTTTTGCAAAAGTGAAAAATAAAGGAGAAAATAACTCATCTTTCTAAAGTAAATACTTTTACCTATAAAATGGTATATTATTTAATATGTCCCTGTATTTCCAAGGATTCACAGATTTTGTCTTCTGTTAGATTTACTTTTACAATCAATGTTGTGGTTACAGTGTTGTGCTAGAAGCTGTGCAAACAAATGAGAAATCAAATCTTTGACAAACAGTTAAGATAGTTTCCCTGCACATCCCAGGAGCATTAACCAAGTATTTATTTCCATGTGATCAGCTAATTAATAATATATCCCAATATTATGTTCAAAACAGTAGAGTAAAAGACAAGTCATGAGATCTTGTTGGGCTTTTAAACAATGATTCCTAGGTGTTTGTGGCTGGACCAAACTGGCAAAACATGCCAAGAATTAAGGGATGCCTGCTGGACATCCTCCCAAGAAAATGTTTTCACCTGCAGCCCATGGTATGAGACTGTGTACCCCAGCCTGGTACAGCAGAACCTGATACTTTACCATGCTATCCCAGCAGCTCTGATGCTCAGCAGGGCTGAGGTCAGCAATGCTGAGCTAACACAGATCTGCTGAATCTGCCTCTGGACCCAGCTCTGGGGGCTTTGGCATCGTTCTCTTTCAATAAAGAACAAATCCTCTCCATCCAACCTAAGTGAAATGGCCTCAGAATGGGGAAACATATGTTGCATTTGTAGAAGATGAGTGTTGGGGTCCTCACAGACTTCCTGGCAAACAGTGTGCAGAGCACTGCTAAACGCTTCTTTGTACTTCAGCATGTAATTAGAATAAATGCAGTTCTTTGAAACAAACTGTCATCTTATCTTGTATGTTGTTCATTGCACATCTAAAAGCCTCATAGATTTAGCTCAGGAAGATAGTAAATAAGTTATCAAATTGCCCATGACACACCATAACTGTAAACATTAGGTACCAATACTTTACAGATTAAAAATGTCACTGAAATGTCATCTGTGAGGAGAATCAGTTTCCTTCACATAGTATAAATGACATTTTTACCCCAAAGAAGAAAGGAGTTGTTGTTCTGCTATTACGAAGTAGCCATGGGAGGAGGGGGAAGAAAGCATGTTGGGGAAAAATAAGGTTAAGGGACATAGAATTGGCCAAGGGGATGCTAATATCCATTTTATTGCGATTTTTTATGAAAGGCTTCTGTCTCTTGTCATTCCTCCCTTTCTGTGAGGCGTAATCTCTCCATTTCATTTATTTTGCAGAAGATCTGTTCCCTCAGGGGTTGTCCTGGTAACACACTGGCAGGTTATCTAAAAGACAACCAGAAGTATAGAAATGAAGGAGTATGCCTAGCGATTATAATTGATAACTTCCAACTATAATCATAGTAACAATAATGTATCTGTGGCCATTTTCTGGTCTATTTTCTTTCTCCATGCCAAAAAGTGGAAATTTAAAAAGTCCTCACATAAGATAATAGTGTTTCTATATTTGTTCCATTAATGTCAGTTGTGATTTCTCTTTGGTTTCTATGAGAAGAAAGCCATAAAATTGTACACTTTTAGAAATGTCTCTAAATGTTTCTTAATGCATTTTTAACTTACGGAAAAGAATGAAAGCTAGAAATAGGAAAACTCTGAATTGAAATAGTTATGTCTTTTCCTGTCACTCTAGAGTCATATCTTTCCAATATTTTGTCTAGGTTAAAACAAACACCTTTCTAGTTTCAAGGCAGTTTCCAGCAGAAGCCCAAAATAAGCAATGTAGAGGGCAGAGAGAACACAGAAGCAATTGTAGGCTGAGCAGATGGGAAGAGAAAGCACCTAAAAGACAGAGGTGAAGGAAATGCCTAAGATAGTCTCCTATTTCAGTTTTCAGAAGATTTTCCAAGCTTCCCCACAGTGTTAGTCAGCACCCCATCATTTCCCCTCTACGTATACATTTCCCTTGTACATAACAGTGGGTGAGCTAACTCCAAAAAACACATTTTCTCCCCCAGTTAGTGAAAGGCTACTCCGCAGGCCCTGCTTGGCGGCACTAAATGTCAAACATGCTTTCACTCCCACGTGCCCTGCTCAGCCTTACAGAAAGGGAGCCAAGTGGGAAGGTCTGTTCTAGCAAATATATGGCAAGGACAAGCAAGACAAGAAACTTATTTTTAGGAGTGTCCCCATTGCTTTTCATCCTCAGGAAAAAAAATAACAACTAAAGAAGCTATTCCTTTCATAGGAGACATGGCTATTATTTGACCCATTTGGCAAAATATTGCGAAGGATGTCAGAGGTTTGTTATGTTTGATCAGGTTTGGCATTGCTGTCCTATGGGATATTACTATTAATTATCAAATTTAATTATTCTAAGGCAGCAGATGTTAAGATGAAAGAAGTTCACAGCAACTACTACAATCATGTTGATTTTCCCCTCAGTAGTGGAGTTTCATTAAGAGAGTAATTTCCAATATCTTAGGGAGCTTAAACAAAAAGACCTAACTGGAGATGAGAGCATTGCCCTACCATCTTTCCTGTGTGACAGATTCAGCACCAGAAAGACAGGGAAGTTCTTTGGGCTTCATTTTCTTACCTCTAAAATGCTGTTATTTGGCTCGATACCTGGTGCAGTCTGGAGTCTCCCGTACAAGGAGGGAAGGGTCTGCATTTGGCTGGGATCTTCCCTGAGCCACAGGGCTGCAACCCACTCTGGTCTTAGCACAATCCTTTTAGTCATTTTTGTCTCTGTTGGCTGGAGACTACTATTGTCTCATTTTCCCAATTGCAAAAGACTTTATATGCTGCTTGTAATCCCTTGTAGAGCTAGCTAGCCTGTATGGCCAAATTGTGGCAGTGTACATCATAGGGGTCAAACCTGAAACATTTTCAGTTGATTTTTAGTATGTATAATGAGTAAAAAGTAATTTATATTTGAAAATTTCACTTAGCAGGACCTGTATCATACTTTGTTCACTTATATGACACCTTCACAAACTTCAGGGCTTTACAGTGCTGCAACCTTCACACACAGCTTCTGAAGATAGATATGAAACACATGTACCCTTAGATGTTATATTCCACTGTATGAGAAGCAGGCTATATATGTTAGACCAATTAGTGACGTTTTAGTCAGCTGTGCTTAGTTAACATATCATTAAATGGCCGACAACAACCACATAAGTGCAGATTGTCAGGGTTTGATTATACTTCTCTTTAGTCAAATAAAGTTTTGTCAGACCTTTGATGTATCCCTAACTCTCTGATGGTTTCCATATTTACACCACCAGGCACAGCAATTCTCAAACTGCTGCTCAGTTCCCTAAGGGAACCATATTTACCTCTTTGGACACCTGCAGTGTTCTCCAGTAGGTTTATCCTTTCACCAGCTACTAAGTGAAACTACATCAGTATGGGTTGGATTTAACATGAACATATGCTAAGAAATGTGTGTCAGGAGGTAGCACTCCTGATACTGTAACCTAAACCATGGTTTAGGGAAACAGTATACAAAATATAGAAAAAGTCCAAATTTATTTTTTTCCCAGGCAGCTAAAGCATTGATCATCTGCTAAAGCAAACAAAAGCAGCTCCTTTCAAGAGAATAGAATTTAAAAAGCTAGTGTTTGACAGGTATTTAGTACAATTCGACATAACATTTTTCAGCACTGTCAATCAAAATATATCTTTTGTGTCTTTATGTCTTTTGTCAGCTGAAAAGTTTAGATTTTCATGGAATGATGATGCTTTTTTTTTAGCAGGAAAAAAAAAAATCCAGCAAAACAAAATATTCCAGGAAATCAGAGATGTAACCTTCAAGTATTAACACTGTGTTCCTTATCCGAAATCCAGCCCAGGATCGGGGGATCTCTAGGATAAAACTTCAAACTAGTTGTAATCTGCCAGGAAGCCCCTTGGCATTAGAGCATTCGGAGACTTTATCTTCTGCTTTAGGAAAACAGTTGTGGCTTAGTGAAAAGAAACAGTTTGTGTCCCTTCGGAGTGGTTCTCTAAGCAAACCAAAAGCACAATATTTAGGGACAATAGGTGTCTCACTTCAAATTCACACTTCTGATGTGAATTAAGCCACTAATGAAGATGTACTTAGAGGGGTCATGAGGCCACACAGTACAGTTTCTGTGACAAAACATCCCACTAGTCATCTGCTGATGGAAAAGGACAACAATCTTTGTGGGGGAGTATTTTAAAATAAAATATCATCAATTTTGGTTTTCTTTAATATTCTGCTCTGTAAATTGTGATCTCTGAGTAGCTGTGTCCTGAGCAGTCCCTCTGCCTGGGTGCCCACTGCTCCAGGGCAGGGCGGTGGGGCTTGGGCAACCCAGAGGCAAAAACACTCTCCCCTGCTTGCTCCCATTTACATGTGAACTAGAATGTTTTCAGGCTGGGAGATAAGAGGGTGGGTTATACTCTGAAGGCTTTTGGGGTCTGAGGGAAGGAGGAGAGCATTGGCTCCAATTCCCTCCATGTGCCTCCCACGTTGGGCAGAGCCAGCAGGATGGAAAGAATCTCTCTCCTTCTGCCTCTTTCCCTGTGTTGATAGTTTCTGTAATGTAAAGGCTACCAGCTTCACGCAACTTCTGTGTACATTTCTCCATATGAGGTCCCACTGTAGCGGCTGCTCCGTGTGTGCACTTTCATTTCAACTCCTGGATTTGCACAGCTGAGTCCTGTATGTTTGAAAAGTGAAGTTTTTACTGGAAACACTGTCATAACCTTAAGCATAGCAGCATGAATGATGCTTCTATAGCACTGAGGTAATTTTTATAAGATAAATAAATTCCAGTTATTGATGTTACAGAGGGTGCCTCACAAAAGGGATGAATTACTTTGGAGGTATTTTGGCTGCTGCTGCTCAAAATGACAACTTTTACTGTAAGTGAAGAAAAGTGTATGTTTATTCTCTTTGTATGTCTCTCTTCACATTACTCATGTTCTTGATGGGATGACAGTAACAGGATCTGCTTTTAATATTGCAGCTTTATGATAGCTGACTTCCACAGAGTGCTCAGCCAGTGAGTCACACGTCGTCCCAGCAGGTGCACTGTGAAATGCGTATTTTCCCCACTGTTTTAGAGACCATTGTATTAAAATACTGAAGTGAGCTGGAACTACAGAACCGAGTTACTCAAATTGCCGTGCATTTCAGCTGCGATTCTGTTCTGGGGTGTTAAAGAGATGCAATCATGTGGGTTCTGGAATAAAATCTTTTTATTATTGCTATAGTAACATTGGGTTGGGTTTCGTTACAATACGCAGAGGAAACACAAATTAAATATTTTTCTTTGTGCTTCTGTACAGAGAAAGGTTGCAAAGACTTGCAGTTTAGCAACATTAAGGATTTCGTTTCCAAGTAATGAGTTCTTAAATGGTCTTAATACAAACTTAAATAATTAAATAAATGCTGTCTGAGGATGTTTATTAATCCATCTTAATATTAGCTATAGACTAAGGCTCTGATATAACCTCACAGCTTTTTCATAAATTGTTTGCATGTAAAGAGCTTGAGTCATTAAATGACTAGATGACATGCCTACTCTTCAGGAAAACACAGAGACCATGGAAAACAATGTACTTTAAATGATGTCCATGTTGAACATGTGTGTGTAAATGAGAGCAGCTCGAATTTTTCTAGTTTCATAACTCTGTGTCTTTGTCCATACTATGTATTTGTCATAAAAATGAGCTTACATCATACCGTGGGCCTTACATCATACCGTGTCTCCAGCTCACATTTTTAGAGACTTCTGCCTGAGCTATGTTGGTCTCTGGTTAAGATTTGGAAAGGTTTGGTGGTCCAAGATAAAGGTGTGCTGGTCCATGTTAGCATGGGCAACACAGCTGTCACAGCTGTTTAGAAAGCTGTTTCTGAGTGCCTTGCAGATACTGGTGGTGGCTTTCTTCCTCATTGAGTATTAGGTGGCAATCATGTTCCTCCTCTCTTATATCTCTTGGGAGATATAAGGACTAGGTTGCGGAGGGAAAATAGCCCACATATGATCATGCTCCAGCCTTGGTAGGACAGTACTGGAGAGTATATATATATCTATCTATATATATACTATATATATACACACTATATATATAGTATATATATCTATATACCAGAACTGCTGATATAAAACACCTGGGAGAGATCCTCCTCAGTGCTTTGGTGCTGGGAGTGTACTTTTGAAAATGATAGATAAATTAACTATTTCCAGTAACCATGCAGCAAGCCCAGCTTGCTTGCCAGAAATAAGACCTATTGCATATACAAATTGATTATATGTCACATAGATAGACTAAGGAGAGATGACAGCCTGTAGCCTTTTCTTGCCTCCAGAATATGTTGTGTGGCCTTTCCAGAAAGGCTGAGCAAAAGATTCAGGCTGGAGTTAGCCAAGGCCTTCTAAAAACTTGAAGGGTGAAAGTTGAATCATTAGTTTTAGGTTTTTCCTTGTTTTTATTATACCTAATTACTCAAGATGTAAAAATACATCATGCTGACAGTATTCATAGATAGGACTTCCTTTTCTCATCCAAATATCCTTACCAAGCTATGAAGAAATGTTCCTTTTATAACACAAAAAATTTTAGCTTCTTTATGAACAGTGTCACAGACTCGCCAGGTAAGATTTAGAGTGCCATTGTCAAATCATCTGTGTAAGATGCACTAGCAAAATAGCAGGTATTGCTGTGAATCCCTAGAGTCTGAGCAGAAAACTGAACCCAGAGGTCTCATTAGAGCTAATAATTCAACCACACATTTTACAAGAAAATCAGGCTCCCCTAAACGTGAAAATAAAGCTGCAGATGTATGCAAAACTTTCAGGTGAAAGGAGAGCTGTGGTTCCAAGTATGTACAGGAATGACTGACTTAATTTTCTTTGCTCTGTCATCTTTCCCATAGAATTGCTTGTGTAGCTGTTATCTCCCAACTTTTTCTGGGAAAAAAAGTATGTTTATTGACACAGGGACCACCTTTACCACATGTTTGCACCATACATCACATCTTATAATACACTCTGTCTACATGTGCCATACAGGGTCACCCTTAATTCCACATCATGTTAGCAGAGTATTCAGCTAACTCTGAGGGCCTTTGCATCTCCAGAACAGATGTAGCCAGTGATTTTTATCTACACCTCAGGTATAACCATGGCTTCGAGCCAATGTACACACAAGATACATAAAAATTAATGTGGACTTGATCCTGGTGTTGGCAGCAAAGAGGCAGCTCCTCTTGGCTCTTATTTGGAAACATTCAGCTAGGCATCAATGTATGCTCCAATGTAAGCTTCCCAGAGTTACTGCAAGAATTCTGTTAACCACAAGCAGGTCTGCTTCCCTACTCACAGTTCTGCCTGGTCTTGCAGCATACAGGCAGAACCAGTTATTGGATTTATACATGATAGTGCTGGGTTGTGAACTCCTAAAGGCATGGGCTGTGTGCTGTTTGTGGTCCCCACACCTACAACAGACTGCCCATGAGCATTTATGTGCAACCCCTGGATTTCATTGGATTTTACACAGGGCCATTTCACCCTATTGATTTGCTTGACTCATTCTGTGACCCCTTTTAGAATGAAACAGATACTTGGGATGTGACCCAGCTGCGTAAGGCTGTGTGTTTTATCACATGAGGTGCTAGATGTTGTTCAAGACAGGAGCAGAAAAGACATGGGCCCCTAAGGGACACCTGGCAACCTGAAGGGACAGTAGGTAAACAGGCAGGATCCCTGGAGCACCACAGATGACATCAGCTTCCTGTAAGTAGCCAACTGACCATGTCAAGATCTTAATTGCTTTGTGATGCCCTGAACCAGGGCAGACGCCAGTGGAGCTTGCCAGGTGACCAAAAAGGTGTGCACTTTATGGAGAGCTGCATAGCTCCTTGGTCAATGTGTCTTGGTCACTAGTGGTGAGAGGGAGGTGTCCAAAATCAACAGTCAGACATCAAGATTGAGTATCTTGGTCTGTGAGTGGGACCTGTTTCCTGAAGTTTCTTCTCTTCATAATCCATACCTACATTAGATAAACACCACACATTCTACAGGAGTGAAGTAAATGGTGCAGTATAACATCAATTATGCATTGTCTTCGTGATTTCCAAGTTTAAAACATCACTTCTAAGGATGCGGTGAAAATAGTTTATGAGCTCTTGGATTTACGTTGTGGATATGGACGTCTCTCAACCCCAGTGGTTAGACTATATTTTTCATCTAGGCCAGGTAAGGTCCTGCAATTTTGTCCTGATTTTGAGGCATATTCAGATGTCCTTTGGTAGATCTGGCAAATACACTGAAGCTGTCTAGCAAATACCTTGAGCTGCCTGTGACTGCCCATGACCTAGTGTTCATCATTTCTGTAACTGAGATGCGGTAAAAGATCAGGTAGGAGAAAAACAGGCCAAGTGGCTTTGAGGGTTGTAATAAGCAGCGTAAGTGATGTTTGTGTGGCATTTACTGATGTGGGAAGGATAGCCAGCTTGATGAGAGAGTTCATAAAAGACAGAAAGAGGCAGTGGTATCCTAAACTACCGTTGCAGCATCCAAAAGGGCAGAGCTGATTATAGTCTGCAGTTCTGACCAGATTGGGGCATGAACCAGCTTTTCACTGTAACTTTGTGCAGCAGTTAACACAAAGGCATACTGGCCTCTTACCAGGAATCCCAGTACCTCTTACCAATGCAATGAACAACCTTTGGAGTGATGGAAAGACTGGGTCATCTAGACTGGTGTTCTGTTACAATTTTCCACTCCTAACCCCATGACTTCAGTACTTGCTCCCCTTTTCCTGGCACTGCTTCCTTCTGCCTATGCTTCACCCACTCACTTTCTCATGCATCTACTTGAATGGATAGATCATGAATGAGAGGAAGGAACACGTCCAGGTTAAAAGCACGACATTCATTTATTAATTTATTTATTATTCAGAGACAACAGGTAAAGGTATGGCAAAGGACTGGGAGCAAATCATGAACTGGAAAGGAGGAAAGAGGAAAGAAGCAGTATTTATTCAATATCCACTCAACCACTTCTGTCATGCCCACAGGCCGCTCTCCATGAAGCTGAAAGCTACACCAGCCAGTCTCTGCCTTTGTGTGGTTCATTTCATGATTTAAACTCTGAGTTTTCACATCTCTCTGCACTTGCCAGAAAAAAGAAAGGCCATAAACAGGCTGGAAAAGCCCTGCACACTACAGGGTTTACAAGTTGTAATAGCTCTGGTATGTTTGTGTTCAGAGATTAATTTTACAAAGCAAACTGGAGCACGTTTTGTGTGTTTGTGCTTACTACTCCCCTGGCATGCATTTTCCCCCACAGTAAATGCTTGAAATAAAGTAATGCATCTCTAATCCTACCGATGATTTCTGCCCTCCTTGTTTGTGTTGCACAGAGGGTTTGTGCTGGCTGGAGGAGCCTCCTCCTGTGGTTTCACTCGGGTCCCCTTCTTTCAGCTTTTTGCTGAGACTCAGCACTCCGGGGGTGTGTAAAGCCTGTGCCACGAGCTGATCCTGACTCAGCATTATGGCTGGGTGGACACAGGGCTTTGTGGTCACCCACCCTGCCCTGGTGACTCAGAGATAAAAATTCATTCCCTGCCTTAACTCTGGTGTTTACAGCCTGCCAAGCTCCGGCCTGGAGCATGCTGTAAATCTCAAAGAGCAGACCATAAACAAAAAAATGCAGCCCAGTACCAGTCCAAGCAGGGCTCCTAATATTATACTGCTCTTTCTCAGAGTATGGAGAATGTGTAAAAAAAACAGCTTACATCGATCATACTCTCCATCTCTCAGCTAGAAATCTTTTTTTTTTTTTTCCTATAGTAGCCACCACTGCAGCTGTAAAGCACTTATAGAGGTTTTGATTGGATATTAGGAAAAATTTCTTCACCAAAAGGGCTGTCAAATAGAACAGGCTGCCTTGGTAAATGGTTGAGTCATCATCCCTGGAGTTATTTAAAAGATGTGTAGTCATGGCACTTGAGGACATGGTTTAGAGGTGGACTTGGCAGTTCTGGGTTAAGAGTTGGACCCAATGACCTTAGAGGTCTGTTCCAACCTAAACAATTCTATGATTCTCCTGCACAGCAAACTGCATTTGCAGGGCAAGGCTGCCACTGTGCTTTGACAATGATTCCAGTCTCCCGTATGCAACTGGGAAAGCATCTCTAAGTGCAGAAGCAAACTTAGTCTTTTCATTTGGGAAAGTCTTGGTTGTTTTATTTTCAACATAATTAGAGTTTTTTTGATTACTACTAATATGAAAATAACATTTGTCAGTTGTTCTGAGGTTCTCATTGTCGTAGGAAATATCTGTATATTGGAAATAAGAGCTCATTATGCCAAGTACTCTCTGAGTAAAAGTTCAGGAGGGAGCATTGACTCTCTAAGTATAACAGAAAGAAAAAGGAAAAGGGTAAGAAAAAGAAAAAGGATATTGCATCAATAAAATAGCCACGAGAAAAAAGTAAAGCAGCAACTACAGTACTCCCATAGCCTAAATTCTGAATTACTGTAGAAAAAGTTTGTCTGATCCACAGATTATCCACAAACCAGTGAATTACGTGGCTCCAAGGAGAATTGCCTGTGTCACCACAATTTGTTTGAAAGCAGAGCAGCTCTGCTCTCTCTCACACTAAAAATTATTTATTCACTCATTATGTGGGTTTGGGGAACTAATGTAGTTTGTAAATTAGACTTTGTTCATTCAAGAAATAGTAATAAATTTGGAGATGCTGAAAGCAAGTACTTTGTTAAGTGCTAGACACTAAAAGAAAATTCAGAAACTTGAGGAAGGGGAAGAAATTTTATCCCCTTGTAGGTGAGTGCAATAGTGTAGTAATCAGGAAGCTCACCTAAAACTGTAGGACATTTTACCTTGGATGAGAACAAAACACAGATGTCTGGCTCCTTTGTACATATTTAATCATCAGCTTATAGGTATCTTCAGGGTCTGGTCCAGTGATAAGGAAATCCAGCTGCATTTATGGGGACCTCTGTGAGATCTCTGGTCCAGTCTGCTTTGCAGTCCATGGATTCAGACTGATGCCCCTCTGGATGCTGCCTTTAGCTTAAAAAAGTGAAAAGCATGTGCAGCAAATGGACATATTTTCTGTGCCTTGGTCAAGCATAGCTATAGCTGATGGGTTGCCTTGAGTTCCCAGCAGGCCTTCAGAATTTAAATTAGTTGCAGGTGGTGACAATAGGCAGATTTGCTCTAGCTATGGTCTGGCTCCATCAAGTTTTTGGCTTACTTCTCCAAGGCTCTGGAATCAGGCATTTTCTCTCAGCTGCCCACTGTTTTTTGAACTCCACCCAGCCCTGGCCATCCCTGGCCATCCCTGGCCATTCTCATGTACACAATGCTTCACTGAAGGCTGATCTTATAGAGATTCTTTAGAAGAGACTCAGAGTCAACAATTTTTTTGTGTTCTAAGAGATACAGGAAGGGACACTACCAAACCCTTCCACAAAATGCCAGCAGAGTGTCCCTCACCGCCTCTAGTATTCTCCATGTACAACACTAAAACCTATACTCATAACAAGGCTGCTGCCTTGTTTTTCTCCTTTCTCATTTGCTTTCCACTATAAACATGACGAGGTCGCTGCCTGGTTTTGTGGACTGTGGCGGTCCCCCTTCCTTCCGTCCCTGTCTTGGATCCCTCAGGGCTGCAGGAGCACATCTGGCCCCTCAGCCCAGCAGTGCCAACACTTCCCTCTCATCTAGCCACCACGAGTGGGCACACATCCCTCAGTGGTTGTGGTCAGCCCTCACGGTGCTGTGGGCTCATCCTGTGATGCTGCTGTTCAGCTGAACCAGGGACCTCTGACTCTGCTGCATGGGCCTGGACAGACCCAAGATGGAAAGTTAAATGAACCTTAATAATGGCAAATTATCAATGGATCACTCAGTTATGCTGCAGCCAGAAATTTCAGGGTTCCCACGACACTCCCTAGTGCACTTACAATGCTGGCAATTTAAAATGTCACAGCTGACAGCTGGAAAGCAAGGGTTTTAGGCATGCTGGACTTGTTCCCTATATTTTCATTTGAGAGTGCCAATCACTGTGGTATCTAAGTACTAGCTGTCCTCTGAACAGCCTGTGTCACATAAAAAAGGATCCATCACTCTTATAGTCAGCTTTCTAAAAGCTGCCTGGCCTCCCAAGTTCACCAGGCTCCCTCTGCAGATGGGGTGAGGAGAAAAACATGTCCAGAGGGTTAATTTTCACACTTGCTTCTTTTTGCCTCTGTCTTGCCCTGGAAGTCAGGGAAGGTACAAGGCTGATGAGAGCTGCTGTTCATAGACAGCTTTGGCTGGAAGGGTTTCAGACTGCTGAGTGAAGATAGGAGGAGAAATCAGCCTGCAAGGTACATGTACCACAAACAGTAAAAGAGCCCTTTTCCTGTGGTATTTTGCTCTTTTGAGATCTGGTATTGCAAGGTGCTGTGGAGGGAGACACCTCTGACAGTATGTATTTCACAGATCAGAAATGTACAGCATGTGTGAGATCTAACAGCCAGAAGCAAATTCAGACTAGAAATCCACATTTTAACAATATAAATAATTCATCATTGCAAAAGTTTGATGAAAGATGTGTCAAATTATCCAACACGTGAAATCTTCAACATATGAACCATATCCAAGTGATATTTATGCTGTAACTAATACAGGAATTAGAACATGGATGTGACTGAGAGAGTTTCACTGCTCTGTACAATACAGAGAATTACAGTTCAAAAAACAGTATTTATTTTTAAACCCATTTTACAAGATTTCTGAAGTGTTTAGTGCCCAAAGATGGCAGCCAGAGTGGGAATACGCAGAGAATTCAAAGAATTAGGAATCTAGACCTCCTGGAGTAGAGATGTACTTGGTATGTCTTTTCTATCAAGCTGTGCATTTTTGGCATTGTGTGTCTTGTTGTCTATCTTTTCCTTCACAATTTTGCCCTCATTCTAACTGTAAGAAAATTCATTGTTGTAGCAATTACAGAAAAGCTCACTCAGGTTACAGGTTGAGTGGAACCAGTGAATTTTCTGCCTTTTTCTGCTTTTGCTAAGCCCCAGCAAGTCTGATTCTGTTGGGAAATCTGGCTGCAGCGATAGCTGCAATGCAGACTAGTCCTACGCTTGATGGCCTTGAACCAAAGGCAGTTGAAGGATGTTTATAAAGTAGTGACTGAATGACAGGGGAGTCTTCAATTCTGAATGGAATCTTGCTAAAAATGGAAAGATTTACATGCATTCAGAGTACAAGTTCCTCTCCAAACTTGAAAGGGGTGCAAACCCCTGTCTAGCTGCTATTTTACCTATGCCCATCCCCAGCAATCCAGAGGTAAAAATCCACAAACCTTGTAGTGGACTCTGCGTTTTCCCTTGGAGCTGATGATATTGTTCCCTTATCCTGATGCCTTTGCTCACTGTCTGTAGTTGCCTATGCCTAAACATCCCCCAGCTGGTGTGTCCCAGTCCCCAGAGTCCCTAGAGTCCCTCTTTCCCTGGTGTTCCCCATGGCGCATTGCCACAGACCCAGAGACACAATACTTCCAGCAACCCAAGGTCCTGGATCGATTCCCTGGTAAAGACATCCATGCCTGGAGCTCTGTCAGCCACTGGATGCAGCAGATGGCAAGAAGTCAACACACTGTGTTTGGTGGAAGATGTTCAACAAATGTTGTGACCAGAAGATTTCAGATTTAGCTTTCTAAAGGAACAGAGCTGGACCACAACATTTACAAACAGCTCCAGTTACAACTGCATAACACCAGCCAGTATTCAGAAGCTGTGCCAGGAAGCTCTCCACATTGCTACACTCCCTCATTAATAGCATTTTGCCAAGCTGCCCTCTGGGACAAAATTATTGTAGAGTGGTTAAATGTCTGCTTGTGGAAGAAAGCTTTATTTTACCGTTTAACCACAGTCTGACTCAAATTCCAGTGCACAAACCAGGAGGTACCTGGGATGCATTATAGCTGCATCTGGCTAGGTTTTCTGGCCCTACAAAAGACCACAGACATGAGTGAGATTGATTTATTGATCTCCTCTCCCTCCCACAGCTTACACAAGCAGTGGCAACAAGCTACTCCCCCTCACACACCCCCACACACACCTGCATCTTGATTTACCACATAAATGTTACAACAAGCAACACTAAGATCACCCCCACCTTTTCTTTAGCCTTCCAAAGCTCCTAATGAAAGCAGCTTTATCAAGACAAGATATTTCTCAAGACAAGAAAACCCTGATATGAAGTATGTCTGTTGAAGCAGATTAGGAAATATCTAAGAGAAGACTATTCTTTTATATGGTGAGGGTGAGAGAGTGGCTTTAGTATGTCCCACTGCTGGCCTCTTTTGTGCAATGATCTCCTTTTGTAAAGTAGGTCTGCAACTGCTTTATATTTTTCTGTCTAAATATTCAGTAGTCTTTACTGTGAGAAGGGAAAAATAGACAAAGCCCAAACTGACACAGTGAAACACCAGCCAGAGAAGAGTTTCTCCTAATGGCACAAACCAGAATGAGCAATAAAGACCAGGCTGTCTGCATCCAATACAGATCCCATGTGTGTTTTAATAACAAAGGATAAAAATCACTGCATTTCCCTCCTGTATTGAAATGCTAGATTATAAAACATAATGACTAGAGCAACAAGATGTAGCCAGGGGGAATTTCTAGGAGAGGTTTCTGTTGAAATGAGACAGACATCATACAGTGAGAGAGTCCTTGTCTGAACCTTTTGAAAGATGATTTTCATCTTGTTCATGCACTAGAACTACTGAGCAAGAGAATTGGACTAATTAAAAACTACAATCCTTTGGTGTTTGGCTGTTCTACAAATGTAGCAATGTTTTTAAGCCAAAAAAATCTCATGACATATGCTTAGTGAATTCCAGTTCTTTGTGTTTTTCATTTCCATTATATGAAAGCAAGGAGCACCTCACTTATGAGGAAAGGCTGAGAGGGCTGAGACTCTTTAGCCTTGAGAAGACTCAGGGATCCTAGTGATTTGTGTAAATAACTGAAGGGAGGATACAAAGGGAACAGAGCCAGGCTGTTTTCAGTGGTGCCCAGTGACAGGACCAGAGACTATGGGCACAAAATGAAACACTGAAGGGGTCATCTGAACATCAGGAAAGGTTTATATTTATTGTAAGGGTAGTCAAGCACTGAAATAGCTTGCCCAGGGAGGTTGTAGAATATTCATCCTTGGAGATGTTACAAAAAACTGTCCTGGGCAACTGGGTGGCCCTGCTTGAACAGGACGGGGTGGAGAAGATGAACTCAAGAATTCCCTTCCAACCTCAACCATCCTGTGATCTGTCATTCTGTGAAGGTGGTTACAATGCATCATGGACTTTTCTTCATGATTCTGGTGCTACAGAAGGGGAGACTAAAGATGTATCTGCACTGATAAACTGATTCATGCCTTCAACTCTGAATCATTGTTCCCTTAGCACCCACCCACACCACAGGAGTATGGAAATGGTGTTGGAACATATGTGGTTTTCTTAGAAAAAGAGACAAGATATACCTGATTGGCCTATGCCAGAGCTCAAATTAATGTATTCCATCTGCACCAGGTGTGACTTTCAGTGTGCTCTGGTGTAGTGAGGGACTCCCTTGTGCTCTCCCAGATCACTCAGGAGTGTGAAATGTGCTAAAAGTTCTTATGTTTTAGCAAAAGAAATGCAGGTGTTTCTTGCACTACTGTGATTGGCTGCACATTGCTCAGCTTCTGACAAGCAGGACAGTGGGAGTCTCAGTGCCCCGATGACTGACGCAGGAATAGATGTGCACAAGATGGGTCACGGCAGCTGCCAAGGGAGCTCCTTGGTGTGACTGTCAGCATGCACAGGGCAAGAGAAAGCCACCATTACAGTTCCTTCCTCTTTTACACACACGCAGATTTATGTCATATCCATTTTGCTTGTAGGGAATATATGTGAAAGTGAAGAATGACTGTTACAATAGGTGAATATTCCAACCACTCTCCTATTCCTCCATCCAGAACACCAAGCAAGGGGCAGTTTGAGAAAGGAAAAGCAAAGCTCCCTTAACACGTGACATACGGACTTAGACAATAGTATTGCCATTAGTATGGTTTGCACAAATGTATGAGATTTTTCTATGAATGGGAGACCACGGTATGTAAATTATGAGGATCTCACATGCAAAGTAGGAAACTCAGCAAGTCCATAAAAAAGATTTCAGTTCAATTTTTTTCTGAAGGACAGTAATTGATTTTGAGACTTAGCTCTACTTTTCCCTTTCACTCCCACTGTTAATTTGTTTTGCCCAAGTCCTAACTGTTGAACAGGACCAACTTAAAGAAAATAGTGCAAGTAAATATGTATGAAAAATATGGTTGGATTTATCATCAGCATGGTGGAGAATAGACTGGGACTCTTAGGTTTCTTCTGTTTCTGCAAATTTCCTCCGCTAGCTGTTAAGTGCACAGAACTGATGCTTCCTACCTATGCAGTTTCACTTCTGTCATTTGTATAATTAACAAAATGGATGCAGAAAGTGCAAAGAGCTCTTGTGATTTTTGCAAGCAAGCTTCTGGAAACCTGAGGAGACATGATCACACAAGCAGTGGAGTAATAGTAGGGTTGCCACTTCACACAAGCCAAATTCCAGGAAGAGAAGTGTTCAATATATTGAATGCTTACCCATTGCTAATTTTCTCTCAGTCAAATCAGGTTTTAAGACTGAACAGAGAAAAATGAGATGATTTCTGGACTTTGATGTTCCTCAGTCTGTGTAGAAGATCAGACCATACTAGTTAAAAAATAAAAAATAATCAGGGAAGGATAGAAAAGTGTTTATTTCAATTTTGCTTTTCAAGATTTTTGTTAATCAGAATATAATTGTCAATATATATCTTTAAACTTTTTGAAATTAAAATTAGAGCAAGGCAAGTAATCCATGTAACACTGACTACATGTTCCAGTAACAGAGTTAAGAATAATTCTAAAATAAACAGAATATTATGGAATAGTAGGGAAAAAAACCCCACAAGTTGAACAATGAGGTTTTCCCTTTTTCTGTCTCATCTTTCTCTATGAGCCAGACGCACATTGGAAAGATTTCAAGATTTCAGTTCTCATGTTTTGTTTTTGCATGACTTAACTCTGAGCACCCAGAATACTTTAGAAACAGCAATAAATAATGCAATCTTTACCCCAGGTGAAACTAGATTATGTACATATCCACCACAAATAACAGGGAAACTTATCAGACACGACAGTGATTCGGCCCCATGGAGCACTAACAAGAACCTAAATTAGCATAAACCAAGCCACAATTCCCAGACAAAATTCTCTCAGGGAGTAGAACTTGCAGGAGCTTCCAATGAAACAGATGGGAAGGAAATTTCATATTTCCCAATAATATCAAGTTAAAATGGCACTTGGTGTAGGTGCTACTATCCATATTTCAGAACATATTTTGCACACAAAATGTAAAGCCATTGAAAAAATTAAGTATTTTGTAAATGAAATGCCTATGGGTTTAAGTGAAGCCATTAATTTTGTTTGGAATTTTTGACACAGCTAGAGTCTTAATACCTGGATTCCCACATGCACCAGACATTTTGCCACATTACCACAGACAACCATGAGAACTCAAGAAAATAATTTCCCAGAGGACATTTTAATGGCAACCTTTAACTATTAAAATTGTTTCTATTGGCTTTTTCAGACCAATACAACAGTTTTTCCATGAATGTAATTTAGGAACAATTAAATCAATGAATACTGCTGTAGCAAATAGTTCCAGTCACAAGAAAGGATGGAAAAGTATTTAATTTGATTCTTTCTGAAGCTACGGTTGTATTTTCTTTTGTCTTTTTTTCCGCAAAAAAGTTGTTTTAAGCTTGACTTCTTCTTTGAAAAAACAGTGTACATATCCTTTTCCTCCCTTTTTCCCAATTTGACAGTAGTCAGGAAGGAGGAAGAAAACCCCTGCATTCTCTGAATGCATTTTTAATTGAACCGATTGATTTCCTACATCCTAAAAAACCCCAAAATAACAAATTGCCATTTTTAAGACCAATTTGGGCACATGTTGAAGTGTTCATTGCTGCCTTGGTCTGTCAAGGAGTGTCTGTGGTGGAAACTGAACCAGTTCAAGCTCTGTGCTGTAGCTACAAATAGTGTTTCATTTCTCACATCCTTGATAAGCATTTGATTTGTGTCAATTCCCACTCTTTCAGAAATGCCTTGACATGATTCAAACATGACATGAGTCAGGATGTCTCCTGACAGATAACATAAGTAAATTCATTTTGAGTGAGGGTGAGCTACTTCTGTTTGTACAGTGATGCTGCAGTGTGGTCCAGAGCTGCATGCTGGAGGTCACACTTGTGGGTCTTGGAGGCCAGCACTGTAGGACTGATCTTCTCCCAGCTCTGACCCCTCAGTTCAGCTCCTCTGTGCAGCATTCCCTCGGCTCTGCAAAAGGGGGAAATCTGAGAGAGATGTAGCAGGAAAACCAGTGAAAGAGAGAGAGAGGTGGTAGCAGTAGCTAAGGAGGTGTTGCTGTCTTCATGTGTGGGCACATCCAGTCTGCTGCAAAACTCTCTCTACATTGCATCACTACTCGGCAAGATGTCTGGGGTAGCAGATAACAGAGAAAGGGAGCGAAGTTCCATGAAAAGTATCAGTGAAGACAGTTTAACAAAAATAAAGACAAAGGTGACATCCTTCCCTCTTCAGCCCTCTTGATTGTATTAACTAGATCTTCATGGACTTCAGCAGTGGCTTAGATCCCTCACTCCTATAAAAAAGTTGAGCTGTAACAAATCTGAGGCCAACTCCTACCCCAAATGCAGTCTTCAAATCAGAATCTTTGTTTACTTTCCAAAAACAACAGAAATCATTCCTGGTTTTATTCCAAAGAAAGGAAGAGACATAAAGTATTTTTTCTGATTACATGATTTCTGTGTACATATCTAGACATGATCACAACACTTATTGTAAGTGGAGGATTGCCATGCACAGATGAACTCAGACACATGATCAGAATCAAACTGCAGAACCATACAATGATACTGGAGCAGGAAGATTCATACAAAGGAAGATGACAAATAATGAAAAAGAAGAAGGGATCCAACCATAGGTACTCCAATTCATGAGAAGGAGAATATTTTCAACTTCATAATAGCAAAACATAAACAAATCTTCATGGTGGTAAGCTAGTATTCTGCTTGTGGTCAGAAAAAGCACAGAATATTTTTATTTCAGTAATTGACATAAAATATGGAAATGGCACACTAAGCAGCCACTTGGTGCAATGATTTGAAGCCATTTAAACACTATAGTTGTAAAGAAATAGAGGAAAAGAAAAAAAAGTGTGTTTGTTTATGTATCTCTCTCTGTTTCTTTAGTTGGAAGTTGCAGCACATCACATTTTTCAAATAACTTTGCTGTAGTAAGAAAAGGGCATCTAAAAAAGTCATAACTAGAAGAAAGTAAT
>WAAG01002328.1:1739-12913 GCA_013390105.1 Tichodroma muraria | reverse complement strand
GATCTTACATAAGTGATTTACAGGGGAAGACACCCTGTAGTTTAAATCATGTATGACAACTGCGGCAATCACTGCCCTCCTCAGATACACAGTGTGACTTGGCAGGACTCTGCTCAGGGCACAGTTCAGGTCTTTTGTTTTGCAAATATTTTTATATATAACCACAAAGCAGTATTTTATTCTGGGTGTAAAGACTTTCTGCTGGGCATCTTGTTCATAGTATTTTCCATTTATCTATTTATCCATTTAATTAGCAAAAAACGTTTTACTCAGTGACAAGTTAATATGCCCAGTTGCTGGTACCCTGGCTGCTCTGGTTATCTTAAATACTGTTGCCTGAGTTTTAAGCACTTTGCTTTGAATTTTTCAGAAGCTTGATTTATAAGCTAAGTAGGCAAAACACAGTGGTCTTTAAAAGAAGGACAATCTATTTGAGGTTTGAGATTGAAGAAATTTTTCAATTTCAAAAAGTATAGTTTTAAAGTATGAGTTAAAGTGAAGTTGAGGTTTGGGGCAGGGAGGCACTCAGGAAGGTAAGGCATTCTAGATAAATACTTGATCAAAAAGATTTACCTATTGCAAACTCAGATTTAAGCTACATTTGCCTAATTTTAATATAATTTTTTCCAAGATGCAGTGTTTGTCAGAATGACAAACCAAACCAAACCAAACCAAACCAAACCAAACCAAACCAAACCAAACTAAACCAGTACTGACTGGCCCCATGTCTAACATTTTACTGTTACTTAAGGAAGCATACTCACTTGTTCTAAACTCCCAGCTTCTGAAAACCTTTGTCATAGGGACTGCTTGATACAGATATGGTGTCATTATTTTAACCACTATTGTGGGTGTTTTCTTCATAACTTTGTATAATCACTTTTTTGATCCTGAAAAACGTTCAGCATCCACAAAGTCTGTGTTAAACCAAAAATCTGTTGGAAGGACTTCTCCTTTCCCACTTCATAGAACACTTGGAAAAAAACAGAGCAAAATCTGTTTGTCAAGATAGCAGATTCCTCCACTATAAGGAAAGGATCAAAATAGTTTGAAAAATTTATTTTAAAACTGATAGTAGTTATTTTTATAATTATTATGTAACTTTTGCTGACAACAAACTATCTTTTCATAAAATATCATATGAATGGTAGCAATTATTTCTCTTATTTTTCATTCAATATAGAATCATTTTATATACTATGCAAGAAATCATGAATTTTGTTTCCCATCTTTTTTGAGTATTTGCTTCTTGGCAGGAGTCTTGTGTGACAGGCACTTTCCACTTTAGAACATTTATTTTTGTATCTGAATAGCCAGTACTATTATTTAGACAGAAATAATATCTTTCCAGTTACTGTAGAGGTATAGAGTCAAGGTTTCTACACTAAAGAGGTCAAAAGATGTGTTCTGAAGTTTTAAAATCTTTTTAGTGGGTTGTATGTTTGTCTGCCTGGTGCATAATCTGAGAATCTGACACTCTCTCCTATGAAGAGAATGGCATGGATAGCACTGGTCCAACACCTGAGCTGGGAACTCAATATTTAAGGCTCTTACTTAAGGGAGAAAGTATTTTAAAGAGCTGCTTTTAAAATAATTTAAATAGAAACAGAGACTGCAGAATAAGCAAAAGAATAGAACTTTAATACAGATACTGTATGAAAGAAGTGAACAACTGCTGAGATTTAACTTGTAAAGAATTTTGCATAATGGTCTCCAGTAAAGCTTTTAGGTTACTTTTAGAATTCTCTGTATATTTTTGCTACTTTTTCTTTAGATTTGGAGCAGTCTTTTTCTTCTGTTGGTACTGCTAAATATCTGTAATAGAAAGGATTAACAGGACATCTGTGCAGAGGTAGAATGGAGACTTGAGAGGAGATAAATAATTACTTTACTGAAATAAAATTTAGTAGCCTGTCTACAAATTAAAGGGCTGTCTCACACAACAAATGGTAAAGATGTGAGATAAACAAAAAATTACTGAAAAAGAGACAGGGACAGTGACTGCTTTCCTTTTTCTGTGGCAATCACACTGAAGACAGCAGGATTTCCCTAGTCTAATTGTGAACAGAATTTGGCCCTCAAATGAAACAAACATCTGGAATAATACTGAGTTTATTTACATAGCCACCAACTTTCAACTCCTCCAAGGCGCTCAAGGCAACGCTCAAGAAAGCAAATCACAACAATAAATAAAATAGATAAAAAATAAATTAAAGCATTGTAGAACACAGAAAATATCTTGGAAGAAAATGTTTTTTTCCAAGAACAGCTTCAATTGGGCTGAACTGGACAGTGAAGACAAAGTTTTTTAGTATACAGATGTATTTAAAAGCCTGCAATGAAAGTGTAGAGAAGAAATAAGAATGCCAAGTAAGACACTGAAGTGTGAACAACAAGAAAAGTTTCTATAGTATGTCGGTGATGAAAGGAAGACAAGGGAAAATCTGGACCCTTCTCAAGAAAAAATGAGAGACCTGGTTATCCAGGACCTGGAGAAGACTGAGGTACTCAGCTATTTTTCCTCAGTCTCCACCATCAACTACTCCAGCTACACAAGTTGAAGAAGGGAAAGCCAGGCACTGGGAGAATGAACAGCGCACTGTAAGAGAGATTAGATTCAATACCACAGAAGGATCCTGAGGGTCCACAAGTCCATGGGACCTGATGAGTGCACCTATGGGTCTTGGAGGAGCTGGTGGATGAAGTGGCTAAACCACTTCCATCATATTTGAGAAGCTGTGACAGTGAAACTCCCACTCAAAAAAGGAGGACTATAACTCTCACTTTTAAAAAGGGAAAAAAGGAGGACTCTCATTCAAAGAATGATTTGAAATCAAGAGCTCTATGTCCACAGGGAGACCAGTGGTGAGTGATGTTCCTCACAATTGGTATTGGAACCAGCACTGTTTAATATCTTTGTTGATGCTAGGGACAGGGGGATTGAGTGCACTCTTGGGAATTTTGCTGATGACATCAAGCCGTGTAGTGCAGTCACACACTGGAGGGAAGGGATGCCATCCAAAGGGACCTTGGCAGGCTTCAGAGGTGGACCTGAGTGAACCTCATGAAGTTCAACAAGGCCAAGCGCAAGGCGAGGCACCTGGGTCAGGGCAATCCCAAGCACAAGTACAGGCTGGGTGGAGAAGGGATTGAGAGCAGCCCTGATTGGGGGTATTGGTGGATGAGAAGTTCAGCATGAGCTGGCAATGTGCATTTGCAGCCCAGAAAGCCCAGCTTGTCCTGTGCTGCATAAAAAGCAGAGTGGCCAGGAGGTCAAGGGAGGGGATTCTGCCCTTCTACTCTGCCCCCATGAGATCTCACCTGGAGTGCTGCATCCATCTCTGGGGTCCCCAGCTGAGGGAAGACATTAACCTGTTGAAGTAAGACCAGAGGAGGGTCATTAAGTTGATAAGAGGACTGAAACACCTCTCCTGAGAAGACAGGCTGAGAAAGTTGCATTGTTCAGCCTGGAGAAGAGAAGGCTCTGGGGAGACCTTATAGCACCTTCCAGTACCTAAAGGTGCCTACAAGAGAACCAGAGAGGGACTCTTTGCAAGGGCATGTAGTGATAGGGCAGTGGCTTTAAACTGAAAGAAAGTGGTTTAGATTAGATATTCAGAAGAAATTCTTCCTTGTGAGGGTAGTGAGGCATGGGAACAGAAAAGTTGTGGGTGCCCCATCCCTGGAAGTTTCTAAAATTAGGTGGGATGGGGCTTTGGGAAACATGGTCTAGTGGAAGGTGTCCCTGGCCACAGCGTGGTGGTTGGAACCAGATTATTTTTAAGGTCCCTTCAAACCACAGCCATTTTATGATTCTATGAATCACATTGGAGATAGATTAGTACATACCAAGAGAGAAAAAGGAAAGTAATTTATTTCAGTGTCATGGACAGGACGTTCTGACTATCTGAGGGTTTTTGTTCTAATGAAGATATTTAGATAAACATTTGGCAGGGTAGTTGCATTGGAAATCTAAATACAGTAACTAAAATGGAAAAAAATTCACTGTAGTTAACAAATATTGCAAAAGTAATTGGTTTCTCTCTTTTTTTTTTTTTTTTTTAGGTCTAGTTAATTATGAAGATACATGGAAAACAAAGATCTCCTTGCCTCTTTGTGCATCTATTAATCTGCTTTTGCAAAAATAAGTATGCCTCTGTGATCCCCTATGTGCATTTCTCCAGTATCACTTTATCAGTTTGGGTGATGTGTCTATTGAAGTCTTACACTCAGGGATTTTTTTTCTCAGAGGGAAATCTAAAAAACAGTTTGACAGTTTGACATGATAGGGCCTAATCATGCTGCAGCTTCTCGTAAGTAACAAGTCCAGAGCAGTAAGGCTGTTTTTGCACAACTCCCTCACCAACAAAATCATAGCCATTTATTTTCTTCTGCTATCTAGATGAGAATACCCAAGACTATTCTGTTTTTATGATCACATAATATGTAACCAGATTACATAGCTACAGAATTTTCTTGTTTTCTTGCTTCAGACATACAACCTTTCACTTTCCTTTGCCAGTGCATCAGAGAGAAGAGAGCCTTTGTTTTTAAATATTTAGGAGGCTGAAGAATCACCATAGCTACAGACTTCAGCATCCCATGATGAGTTCACACAAAGTGTTTGATCTGGGCTCTGGTAAGTCACAGAAGTCAAATTGGTCAAATAAGTCTCATAAGCTTAAAATTAGCATACTTTTATTCAAATAAAAATATACATTTTTTCTTTTTATAATCGTGTGCCCAAGGATCAAAGTTACCTTTCCTTCCTTGGAAAGTGTTATAAAGAAAAGAAAAAAATTGGAGTATTTCTAAAAAAACAAACAAAACCCCCCCACCCCAAACTTTAATTGCCTAAACAAAATCTAAAGTATGTGATGGAGACAAAAACCACATACTTTAGTATTTTCTGGCTTAGAGTCTGTATTGGCATGCTGTTTGAAAATCAGTTGTGGCTTTGCCACATGTAGGTAATGCAGTCATATCACACACTTGCCAATAAAAACTTTCCAAGCACTACAGACCATCACGCATTCACTTCAGATCTGTGTGGGAAGGGTAAATCCTTTCATGATCAGGAATGCCTTCAAGAGTTAGCTATATCAGCATATATGCACACAGCTATGCATTATATAGCCCAGCTGATAACACTGCCTGTTATTAAGGTTGTCTGTCACATTCTCATAAAGAGCTGGAGGCTGTTTCATAATGACTTTGCCAAAGTTTGACCATTTGAGTGGAAGTTTTCCAAGCTGGAATAATTTTTTAAAAATTTCTGCCAAAAATTGCCACCAACTTCCAAGAATTATGTTTAAAAATGTTTTCAGCCATTGAAATTATTTTGATGATCTTGCCTTAGAAAAGCTCTAGCATTGTTTGCTCAAGAGAAGTGATTTGAGATCTGGAGGAATGATGGCTCTTGTGTCAAGTATGTGTTTTTAAATCTACCTATGAAAGTCCGCCCATTATTAATATATTTACGAGCCTTTGCAGAGGCACATTCTATGCAAATACCTATTGTAATACCTATTAGCAAATACCTGTTGCAGTTTGGAAGCTGAAATTTCCCATCCAGTTTTCACTTAGAGGGCAGGTCTGCTCCCTTCATATCTGCTGGCTGGGCTATGAGTAATCGATTCTTGCAGAGAAGCACAGGGCTGCATATTTATGACACACTGGGGTTCTGGGGTCTGTACCAGGTTCAGCTTCAGAACAGTCTGAAATTGTTCTGGTATTTTCCACCATTTAAACCTGCTGCACCATCCTCAAGAATCCATCTCAGTCATAGTCATTTCATCTCAGTCACTTTTGTCTGGCTGCAATCACTTTGTGCAGTCTCAGTTCTATCCCCAGTCTGGGCCACCTGTTGCAACATTTAGCTGAGTCTCTTTCTCTTGTACAGACTCCTCTTTCATTCCTCTGTATGGTTTTGCCTTACCCTCAAACCTATTGTAGTTTAGCCTCTGCAAAAGCTCCTTGAACAGTATTCTCATTCACTGTTGAATTGATGGAGCCCCTCTAACAGTATGCTCATTTGCTGTTGAATTGAACAGGGCACATCCTGTGCTGAAATATTCCATGAATCTATTACAAAGTTTGGACTACTTAAGTGGCTTCTTATTTTACTGCTCAGCTTGATGGCACTGGTTGAGATAGTTTCTGGAAGGAATGAGGGATAGATAGTTAGTAACCATTGACACAATTTTCAATTACCCAAATATTCTGCCCAAAATACATGCCTGGAAGAAGGAAGGAATTATCTTTAAAGAAGGATTCATCACATGCTATTTTGAGTGCATCTTGGACCACTCACCAATTAGTAGATGAAGAAGCCGGTATATGCATTATTTCATGTTGAACAATGAAGGAGAGTACAGTGGTATTAAGAGGAGCAGTGGATGAATACTGCTGTCTGAGAAGAATTGCCAGCACCTTACAGATCCCATGAGCCTGTGTAACTGGGTACAGAATGCTGCCAGTGCCAGCTGGTTGTGTGTGGAGACAATGAAGAAGGCACTGTCTTTGCCTAGGAAAGGCTCTGACTGTTGCAAATGCCATAAGGAAAGTGAGATTTCATGTCTTAGTTTTTCCTCATGATAATGTTTTATTAACCCTGTGTAGTAGTTTGGCCGTGATTGGCCAATGTGTATTACTGACATTTGATAAAACCAATGAAAGCGTGGGTACGCCTTTTACGATACACCTTTTTTAAATGCAAACCCGGGAATCATCTCTCTCTGGGTTTCCGGCAAATGCTCTGGTAAGAGCTCCTGCCGAACATTCTCTGCTCCCCCTCTCCCCACGTGGCTGTCGGGCCTGGGGGGGAGGGGGAAGCAAGTCAGGCTGACCGGGAAAAAAGGAAAAAAAGACCGCAGAGCCAAACTGTGAGCTTCGTTGCTGATATCTGGCTGATGGAATTCGAATTTTCTTCTCCTGCAAGCATGGTCGGTGAGAGAGTTTTCTCGGGGCTGTCTTGGAGCCGGGAAGGATCGCGCAGATCGGGCGGGGATGGCTTTTTTTGAGTGGAGTTCGCTCTGGACTAATTTAACCCTAATGAGACCGAGGGGTGGAAAGAAGAATCCACTAACTTTCTTTCTCTCTAACCATAAGAATCCAGCCAGAACTATAGCCAGGAATGGCTCTGCAGCCCCAGCACGGCTTGTTTTAGTAAATGTGACTGCTTTGGCATGGCTGCTGCTTTTCGTGAACCTCTTAAGTATTCAGATGAAACCAGAAAGCTTCTATCCTCTCCGGAGTGAAAGAAAGGACAGAATGAAGACACATAGAGAAACTGCATAAGGATATTCTACAGTCAGAAATTGAAGGTGATATTTTAAGTGGAGGAGAGATAAGGAGTTGTTTTATTTTTACATTAAAATCTTTTATAGGCTATGGTGATGGACTGTAATATAATGAGACAATTTTCCTTTAAACCATAAAAGAATATGGGGAGATGAACGGTTCAAATTGTAAATCTGAGCAAAAGAACACTATATTGACGGGGCCAGTATTGAGATGATTGTGACTGTTGGGAGATTTAGACAGAGCAATGAAATTTTGTCCTAGAGAAGAAGATGAAGAAGAGAACTTTTGCTGTTGAACAGTTTTGTCTTTAAAAAAAAAAAAACAAACCCCATGGATCGATTATGGCCCAGAAGTACAGCTATTAAAGAGCTGTAAATATGGGAGGAATTTTCATGATATAAATGTTTTCCGGGCGGCTGTTATCATGAAAAGTTTGTTTTGTCTTGTTTTGTTTCAGTTTTTAGTTCCATAGCGAGTAAAAGATGCTCCAATCTCTAGAAGAATTGAAGAAAGACTATTCTAGAATTGAAAAACTGACTGAAAGTTTCTAAATGTAATTTCTGTATGTTGTTAATGAGAGTGAGAGAAATTTTGGTAATAGAGGAAGAATGTTTGAAAGGTTTCATTCTAATTCCAAGAGTTTGTTAGTTGTTTTTTTTTCTTCTCCTTCTTTCCTTTTTGTATTAGTTAATAAAAGTCTGTTCTTTTCAAGTTTAAACCTGCTTTGCTCTTGATTACAAAATTCCTTTTCTTTTGGCAACCCAAATTGATAGTTTTTTTCCTGTCTGGTTCACAATGAAACCACGACACCCTGTCCAAAGATGGCTGCTGTGGATTTCCCAAGCACTGCGGGCATTGCAAAGTAGATCAGGTCCATAGAAATGTAGGCAACTCTTTAGACATGTCATTACTAAGTTGTAAAAATGATGTAGCTGAAATATAGCCTGATTACCTGATTTTTCATCAGAGTAATAATACTTTATTGGTCTATACTGATCTTTGAATGGGTGAAGGACTTAATATGTAGCCACGATCATAGTTTGTTGTGCTAAATGAGATTGGCAGGGACATTTATCTGTCCAGAATGAGTGTTGATAGAACTTCCAGTTTTTCCAGGGTGTTTTTGGAAGCTGGCTGTGCCATGAGCATCCATAGTTAAGTCTGCTAAAACTGCAGTGAGTTTTTCAAGGAGTAGAACATTTTTTACATGTAAGATGTAATTTCTGATGTCCCTGTGGTGTTAGGATTAGGTCAGGAATCTGTTAAGCACTAGATCTGTGTGTGACCTAGTTGCTAGATCTCCAGAGGGACATAAAAAGAGACACATGGGTTCTGAGAAGACTTGTCATCAGTGTATACTAGGAAAGACATGAATATTTCAAAGACTGAGCTGAATAAACTGCCTGAAAAAAAATTATACCGAATTAGGGCTAACACTTGGGACATCTGTGGATTTCTACCTGGGTGGCGTCAATATCTGATAAAGTTGACTAGTGGTTTAAATTCCACCATATCTTTTATCATAAACTTGAATCTTCTAATAATGCATGTGGAAACTGACTCAGCAGCATAGACACATGTAACCTTGGCCTCCTTCATTTTTCAGAATTCTAATTTTTTCTGAAATATGAACACCAGATTAAGTGAGAAAGAGAAGCAGGAAGCTAGACTGTCAGGACTGGGATCAAGAAAAGACATGAAAAAGATAAATAGCAGCTTCCCTGGCACATAGGAGAGCCCCATCTGATAAATGAGTGGGAAAGTCCTCCTACCCTTCCACTGATATTTTTTCTCCACTTCTCTGAAGTAATGACAAGAAATTTAAGGCCAGCTGTTCCCTAAGGGCTGGCATCAAGGAGAGATTAGGGATATGATTTAGTATATGAACTCTCTTGAACTTTAAGCCATTCGTCTTGTAAAGGGGACAGAGTTCACAATTTTCAAATGGTGTTAGGCAGTACTGTTTCTGTTTTCTCTTTTCTTACTGACCACTTTGTCTTTCAGAGCTGTGTGGGAAATAGGAAGGTGTCAAATGATCTCATCACCGGGCAGAGCTCATCAATCTGTCACTGATCCTTCTCCTTCCTGAGATATTTCCCATGGCTGCCACAGGAGGAAGCTTTTTTTTTGACAAACTTTGAGCAACTCAGTGGTTCAGGAATGCCACCGACCAATTCCTAGGTTTAACAGAGACATTTCTTAGTTTACATGTGGGAGTAAGTTTCAGCACTAAATGTCAAGAAATTGAAACTGATCTGCTCTTGCTTTGTAATAAAGTAGCTTCAGTATCAATGTAAGATACCTGTTATGCATGGATCGAGGTGACTTAGTGAGCCACTGAATAGGATATGCCTTCTACTTTTCTGCCCAATGTGACTTCTACATTATCCAAACTGGAGAAGGTAAACCAGAGCCCCCAACAGGGCACAAAAATTCAGGCAGCACTTTATCAATACCTCTTTTGACACATAAAGGGTACCAGATATGCCCAGTGCTGGTTGAAAGTGAAAGAAATACTAAAGGTTACAAATTTGAAACAGATTTCAGTCTTAAATTTGGACTGGATGCCTTTTGAAAGCCTAAGTTAGAGTTGAAACAGAAATGGACTTTATACTTACATTGCTGGCTGGATTTCTTCAGCCTTATCCTTCCTGTCTTGGATGAATAACACAAGAATCAGATCAGACAGTGGGAGGATGAGACAAATTCATGAGGTTCTGATTGGTACCTGTGAAGGTTATTTTCTGCTGCAGACATATGTAAAAGGCACAAGACATGACCTGTCACAGCCGAATAAACTCTGAGAGATCCCATCTGAATCTTTTAACAATAAATAAATGTAATTTTTGGGGGTAAAGATTTCAGGAAGTATGTTCTCTAAGACATAACATACCTAGAGTAGTATATTCAGAAGAGATCAGCTCACACTCTGTGGCCAAAAGGGAGTAGTAAAACATTTATGAACACAAAATTGTTGCAATTAAAAACTTAACAAATGGAACTCTCGGAATTAAACTACATTTGAATAAGGTCCGTAAAGTATTGAAGGCAAGAAAACATTTCAATAGAATTCTTAACCCTTTTTTCTTTTGTGACACATCTCTAGGAAAAGTATCCTGGGAAAAGTAATATTTTTGGTGAGATTTTCAGTGAAAGCAAATTGAGGTAAATGCATGTTGGGAGAAAACTTATGGAAAAAAACCCTTCCCCTTCCCAGGAATGAAGGATGAAGCATCACATGTACTCATCAGGGCTTTCCATGAATGTGTATTCCAGACCAGGTCTGAGATCTGGTGCAGTGGTACTGATCAGCCCAGGCTGTGGTACAGCTGTGTTGCCATGAGAATTAACACACTGTTTGACAGACTTTACAAATACATTCTGTTCCTCTGTGATAAGGTATTCCAACAAAATAGCTAAGACCTTGTAATAAGGAGAAAAAAATGGTGCCCACAGCAACTGTATAACTCACATCTCTATAGCCTAAATTCACTCTATAAGGGGAGATATTTCTTTCTGTGCAAACACATAACACTGCTCTGATAATACCTCTGAAATGAAAAAATACTGCCTGAGCTGGGGTGATGTGCAGAGCTAGTGTAATCTTCAGCCAAGGACAGAGGTGGGTGGCATGGGGAGTATTCATACCTAATCACTTTTGATGCACCTGCCCAAATGATTACTTAAACACTGACATTTAATCTCATGCCCTTAGAGCCCGAGCAAGAAGCCTTACCTGCTTTATTGTCTCACACCCTTGAAATAATTGAGACAGCCCAAGTTTTAGTTTGTGCTACACAACCTTGAGCTTACTTTGTTCAGGGACTGTGTGTACTATGGAAATTTTTGAGTATACTGCTGGCACTTTG
>WAAG01002321.1:0-10921 GCA_013390105.1 Tichodroma muraria | reverse complement strand
TCAAAAAGTAAAACTGAATACAAAGCTGTTTGCATACTTCAAGCATTTAAGAAACAGAAAGTGGAGAACAATAATGTATTTCTGAAGCAAATATTAAGCAACCTGGGACTACATTAAACTTCTTAAGAAAACTAAAAAAGCCTTTATCACTACAACACTTCAGCAGGACAAAATGATGAAAAAGAAAAGGAATGTAAATGAAATCAGGTATTTGTGATTGTAAAATGTCAGCTTAAACTGCACTGGAACCATATCCCTAGCTACATGAATTTGAGAGATATATGTCAATGAAAAGAGAAGCAAATCCAAATGTGGATCTCTGTGAGTGGAAGAGGTGGCCTATTTCTTTCCTTCTTTCCAAAGGCACAATCCAGACTTGCTACAGACATTACTTTGCACACTCCAGAAAGTCCATCCCTTGAGATGGTTAGCAATGACAACTCCAGGAGCAACTACACGTGCTGCCACCACATAAAACTACTATTAATTCTGCATAAGTTATCTGCCTTTTTGTGAGATGGGAGGAACAGGAACGCAAATAGTGCTAGGAGTCATGACTGAAAGGCACTATCAAATCTGCTTGGAGCTATATACAGACCAGCCTCCTTGTGATACATACCTTGGTCACTGCTAGTAAGCCTTCACCTTCAGCTGGAGCAAGTACCTCCCTTCCTATTTCTTACTGTGCAGATAGAAACCACCAGTCAGCATCACTGAAATGAGTGGTCCTATCTTCTACTTAACAGAAAATATCAGTGAAGATCCTGTCAATTAACCTTACCTTACCCTTCCCCCTGTTCCACAATCAAACAATTCCTGCCTTGAAGTACTGCACTGCTTTTACTCTTGATGTTTTTTTTTAAAGTCTTTAAGCCTGTACACCTTTTCCTAAGCTTAAAGAAATTATTTATAAAAGTAACCTCTACTGACCAAATGAACGAATCCAAATCAGATTAAGCCTAAAGATAAGGAAAGCAATGACTAAACTAAAGATGTTCCATTTTACTTCAAATATTTTAAATATTCTTTACATTCAGTTACTCTCTTGAGACCTGGCAAATAGAACATCTCCGTATGCATTTGAGAGCAAGACTTCTACAGAAATCAAGGGGGTTGTGTGAGGATGGACAAACAAGGAGTGGTTCAACCACTCTTAATGGAAACTACTAAAAGAAAAGCCTTCTTTCATGATTCTCTTCTGCATAATGAAACATAGTGAACAAAGATGTCAATTTAAGGACTATCAGTTTACATAAAAGCAATGCTTACTGAAACATTTTCCATCAATTAGGTAAATGCATTTGCTCTAAGCTTCCAACAGAATCATACGCAAAAATATCTTATTTTCAGACATTTACAGCAAAAAGTATTTATGCCAACTAACAAAAAAAAAAGCCTTGTTAAACATTCACAGATGTTGCAAGTATTTATTAAATCAGAAGATATTTTTTATTATATCAGAAGATATTTTTTAATAGAATATCAATTTTCACTCTGTTTACTGAACACTTGCAAAGCCTCTTTTAAGAAACATGAAATATTTTACTGAGTAACAATACACTAAATTTCATTCTCACTCAGCTCATTGACTTCACAATGTTCACTTAGTGATTGTGAATTCCAAACAAGTTTCATCACATTGAACCATCTTACACTAATCTTGACTTTTGGCAAGGATAAAAAATACCATTAATATTCAAGAGCATTTAATTACAAATGCTGATTGGAAACCCAGTGACAGCAACAGCCAAATTCAAACAATTTTTTTTGAAAAATGCAAATAATTCTCATCCCATAACTCCACAAGAAATAGCTCTTTATGGTGGTGTGTATTTCCCCATCAGATCCAAATATCCTTCTCCCATAGTGCTTCCAGTATGCCTGTGCTGCTGCAGGTGGGTAACAGCTCTAAAGAACTCCTGCTCAGAGTTTTGTAGAGACCTTTCTCACATGCTCGGCCCATCAAATACTCTAAAACCAGAATATGCCATCTTGGATTTCATTCCTATCTTCAACACTGGATCAGGGAAGATTACAGCTGAGATTAAGCTGAGTTAGGTTCAGAGCTGGGTTATCCCTCCCTCTTCAAACAGGGCTCCTTATGCACAAGGGTCTTTTCCAGCCACAATGAAATGAACAGAAATGGTTTGAGAATAATTTTCACCTTAGCTAATACATTATAAATTTCAAGAACGATGTGGGCAATACAGTAAGAGAGTAGCAAATAGAGACTTTTCAGGGAGGCTGAACTCAAGGAATTTGGGGGGAATGCAAGTATGAAGTAGCACACTCTGGGTATTATAATTTTTCTCCTTTTCCTGCAAAGGCCCTGTTCTCAAACTCCAGTTAGTTTCAGGTATCTGACAGGGAAAAATAAGCAGTTCATTCCCCTGTGCCCATTGGTATTTTTTTCCAAATTTAGAGCTAATGAAGAATTTCAATAATATGAAACTTCAGAACACCAAATTTGAATCATCACTGTAAACCTACAAAGTGGAAGAAATTTTACTGAAACTTCCTCTATTCTCAGTGGAAATATGATATGCTGAAAAGCATGACCATAAAGTCTAGGCATTGTTAAAGAATCTGTCTGGCTGAGGTGGAGTAAACCTTCCTCACTAGGGTTGTTAGGGCTGCTAGGGCACTATGCTTTCAATAAAACAGTGTTGATAACATTGTTTTACTACTGTTGAGCAGTGCTTGCACAGCATCGAGGCTTCCTCATTTCTCACACTGCCCCAGGGGGTATCCCATGACATATGATGTCATGCTCAAATAAAAATTGGGAGTTCTAGTTTTCCAAAGCTTGAAGACGGTCTGGTCATGGGACTGGGTGTGGGAGGTAGTGAGTGATGCCTTTGTATCCTTTAAAAAAAAAAACCACCCTCACTTATTAAACCATTCTTAGCTCACAGGTTTTCTTACTTTCTCTCTTCTGATTCTCTTTCTCATTCTGCTGGTGAGCAGAGCAGCTGAGTGGGTGCTTAATGCTGGTCGGGTCAATTTTCTACCTCCAAAAAGTATACAGAAAGGAAAAAAAAAAAAAAAGAGCAAAAATGAAAATTGTCAAAATCTTAAAAAAAAAAAAGACAACACAGAAGAAACCCAAAAGCTACTTATACCATTGTGTCGTGGTTTCAGTCTGAAACCAGACAGAAATATTAATTTGTGTTGTGGTTTTAGGTTGCCAATTTGAAATTCTTCAATCAAGACCAAAGCAGGCTTAAACTTGAAAAGAATGAAGACTTTATTAACCAACACTAAAAGAAAAAAGGGGGAAAAAAACGAGAATCAGAATGAAACATTGAAAACACTCTTCCTCCCTCCCCACATTTTCTTTTATTTCCACTAACAACATACAGAAATCACACTCACAATTTTCAGTCAGTTTTCTCAATTCTAGAATAATCTTTCTTCAATTCTCTTAGGGATTGGAGCATCTCTTATTTGCTATGGAAAAAAACCCACAAACTTTCCACGAATAACAGCTGCCCGGAACATCTGCATCGTGAAGCTCCTCCCATGTTCACAGCCCTTTCATAGCTGTGCCTCTGGGCCAAAATCGATTCATGGGGTTTATTTTTTTTAAAGATAAACTGTTCAAAAGCAAAGATTCTCTTTATCTATCTTTGAAATCATCTTCATCTCAGGGAACAGAGATTCTCCTTCTCTCGAAAGAGTCTTCATTTCTCTGTTCAAACTTCTCAACAATTACAGACACTTCAACATTGGCTCACTCAACACTGCATTCCTTTGCTCAGGTCTACAATTTGAACTTTTCATCTCCCCATACTTCTCTATGGTTTAAAGGAAATGTCTCATTATATTATAGTCCATGACCATAGCTTACAAGAGATTTTAATTTGGAAAATGAAACAACTCCTTATCTTCCTTCCATCTAGGACATCACTCTTTCTTCACTGATGTCTTCATGTGGTCTCTTTATGTGTCCTTACTCTGGCTTTTCTCTCACTCAAAAGAGGATGGGGGCTTTCAGGTCTCATCTGTGCACTGAAAGAGTAAACAGAGGCAGGGGCCAGGCCAAAGCAGTCAGGTGATGCACTCAGGCCGTGCTGAGGGCACACACCTCTGGCTGGACTCTTGCAGCTGGAGGGTGTCTGATGGACCCCTCTCTCCACCCCTGAGTATCATCAGGGTGAAACTCGCTCTAGAGCAATTTTGAAAAGCTCCCCCAGTGGCCGTGCTGGTGGAGAAGGCAGCTTGGATTCCCTCAGGCAGATCTCAGCGGCCGTGGCTCGGCCCAGCCGTGGCTCGGCCCCGCGGCCTCCTCTCCCCCGCCGGCCGCGCCAGGCCCGGCACCTCTGCTCCAACCGGGAACCAGGAGAGGGAACTTTACCGGGTTCTCACTTAAAATGTGTATTCACAAAGGCGTACCCATGCTCTCTTTGGTTTCATCAAGTGTCAATATTACACATTGGCCGATCAGGGCCAAACCATGACACATCGTCCATTTATATTCAGGTTGGTTGCCTAAAAACAAGTAAGATGTTTCTTCTTATCCAATTAACAAGACATATTTATAACGCTCTATTCATTTAGTTACTACACTATTATTGGCATGCCATCTCTCCTTCTAGTTGAACCTTTAAAAGTCCTTTCAGGTATTAATTTGAGATAGAGCACTCTTATTTAACAGCTGAAGGAGTGGAAACAGAAAATAAACAAGCCTGGGGTTAACAAGTATCTCGCACTTGAGTTATAAGTGTTTTCAGATAAAGGTAATGTTTGACATAACTCTTACTTTCCCCAGCATCTCTTTTCCCCTTCCTCACTCTGCTGCTTTTACAAGGTAAGATAAGGTCATATCGTGTTTAGCAACCTTAATCAAAAAGCAGCCTATAATAATTGGCACTTTTTCACACCTTTTTTTTTTTCTTCTTTTTTTTTGCTATACCTCTCTTCCCACCTCCTCATTTTTTTTCACACACTATTTAAGGCAGTTAAAGATTAAATGATTTGAATGTCAGACTTGAAAGGTAAAATACTCCAGTTTTTTGGTTTTTTTTTCTCTATAGCAAGAGAGGATGAATGAAAAGGGAATAAATGACACAGTAGTCCTTTCATACCCCCTTCTTCTTTCAAGAGCATTCTTTTTTATTTCCCTCACTTTCAATTCAATCCATTCACAAAGGATTAGCATAACACATCTTTTTATGCTTGTAAGGGTTACAGCTGTAATCGCCTCACCTCATCACTTTACTTAGAAATCCTGTCTCCAGAGGAGTAATTCGATTACTCACAACAATCTAACTTTTCCCTAACCAAATAGGAATTCATTATAATGCTGTGCTGCTTCATCAGTTTACTATGAGTGGATGGGAAAAAATATAGCAAAATGAATAGCTGGTGTGAAAGGAAGAAAGCTATTGTCGGCTAACAAAAGGCTACCAACAAAAGGTAGGATGACAAGCAGAAATTCTAAGTCCCATGGGCAGGGTAGCCTCCAAACTACTAATGACTTGTAGCTTTTAGAAGTCTTGGGTTTCAAATAGGTATGAAAATTTTGTAATTGATGAGAACACCTGATTGCTTCAATCTGACTAGTCTTTAGCAGGTACTGGGCAAGTGTGTGTAAAAACCTGAGGCAGAGCTTTTCCTCCTGCTGAAGAATCACCATCATCTTCTGTTGGTGAAAAACACATTCATGCTAGTCCTTATAATGGCTTTTCTTATCCTTTTCTTCTAAGATTCAAAAACGTACATGAAGTAATCTTGGCTGCTTCAAAGTAAAACTAGTACTATGCTTAGCAACTGACAGTGGATAAGGATAAAAGAAAAAGATAATAATAAGGACAAATGGCATCTCCAAATGACTTCCAGTTGTCCATATGCCCACAAGCACAAATCTAAGAAAAGCTCATGCTGATTGTGGCACAGAAGGACAGCACTTGGGGCAGAAGCACAGATGCCAGGATCATGCCTTCTATTTAGAAGTAGAACATTTTATTTTATTTTGTATTTCTGTAGAGTGATTTAAAATGCCCAGATATAAGTTCTTGAGGACATTTGTTTTGCCAAAGGTTTAGGAGCATTAGGATACAGCTGAAAAATCTTTAACTGTTAGGCTGGCTTAAGTTGGTTTTCAGATTTGGAGCCCATAACTATCTTCTTGTCTTTCATTTTTACAAATTCCTAAGGATTTCAACACACCATATGGGCAGCATTAAGGGAATTAAGGATTTATAAATTCACATCATCATTATAAAAAATACAAAGTCCGAAATAGACTTGGGGTTAAATGGAATACATGTATTACTCATGGTCAAATTAAATATTGATGTGTTCCCGTCTGTATTAAAAAGGACAAAAGAAAACATTGTTTTTACAGTAGTCATATGAAGAAAACATTCCAGACATGAAGAAAGCAGTTCATTGCATTTACTTTAGTCTGATTTCTTTTCAAGCTGGAATTTTTTTTACTTAAAGTTGCTGCTCTTTTACATTCTTCTAGGCAGTTAACCTTTATTGCGATGTGTTTGTACTTTACAGTGACTGGAAATCAATAATAATTCTGATACCGAGCCCTTTTTGTCTTGAAAAACTTAAAATATCCCTAAGACAGCAAATTTCTTCAATACTACTCATGGGAATTTACAAATAATTACATTGTTAGATGTGAGTGGAGAAACTGAGTACGTGAAATAAAAGCCAAATTTTAAAATGAACAAAAGTCCTCAGAGCATAGGAAAAATTGTCGGTTATTGTTATTGTGCAAATTTTTGTTCAACATATTCATGATTGCAATAACCATGTTCATTCTACACAGGCAAAGTATCTGTAATGTTTCTCTTTATTCCATAGTTAAAAAACAGAGGAGAGCAACCCTCCAAACAAGACCTTTTGCTCTGATCCTAATGAGACTTCTAGATCCAAGAGAGAAATCTACAGCTGCACAGAGAGATGGGGCAAGATCCAGCATCCAGCCTTGAATTGATAAGACACCTCAAAAAATACAGTAAATTGTTCAGGTACAAGAACACACATTTTCTTTTGCCTCTTGACACTTTTTGATTCACCATGGTTTATTTGCTGAAACTGAATTTATAATACTATTTTTTATTTGAGTATGCTGTTTAAGAAATGAATAACTCTATTTGCAGAAAAACAGCTCTGTTAACACTGTGCAAAGAGCTCAGGCATGGTTAGGCAAAGCCTGACCATAGAATGCCTGACCTATTCCAATGGAAACAAGATCTGTCTCTCCAGTAGAGAACTCCCACCAGAAAAGTTGAAATACTTTGGCCATTAAACTGGCCAGTAATAATAATAAAAATGGAAGAGAGAGTGGAAAGACCTCAGCAGAAACATGAAACCATGCATTATTGCAAATGCCCTAGCCCAAACCAGAAAAACTCCAACTTCCTTAGCCAAGATAAAAATATGTTGTGGGACTGTAAATATCACAAAGTAGCCATCATGCTTACAGGTAGAGGACTGGATAGTGTTCATTAGGGTGATAACTTTTTTCTCTTTGCTGCAAAACAGCAAGTTAGACACTTAATCAGGAGTCAAAAATTACATAGTTCATAAAACTAACATGACACAAACACCAGCAGAATACAAAAAATAACTGAGAGTATCTGATCTCACGAAAAATTAATTTAAAACGCAATAACCAGTTTCAAAGCTGACAAAAGAAATGTATATTATATCTTACTTAGCTTCCAGTTTAGGGATGTTTTATTTATGTTTATGTCTCAAACACTTATACCACAGTATAAATTGGTTCTAGCTACCTTAAGTAACTACATCTTGAGAAGGAAGAGAAAAAGATAAAAGACTTACAGTCAGCTTATCCTCTATGATCAAATTTCCCCTTTAGCCTAACATATGTTAAGACAATTTGTTGCTAATCCTACATTTCTTCTTAAGTCATCTCCAGGTATGGCAATGACAAAATTTGGCTTGATGAAACACTTCAGCATTGGGTAGGACTCAAGAAGGCTCCATACATGGCTGAATGCAGTATGCAGTACAGCTGATATGTTTTGCTTTGACAAGAAGTTGAGCAAGCGAGTCGAAAGTGGAAGGAGCTGTATTCGAAGAAATTCTGCCATTAGATAAAATGCAGCTGTCACTTGATCTTAGAGTTTTGAAAAACGAGCCAAGCGTCTTATTCAGCATATGATGTTGGACACATCCTCATTTATAACAAATTTTGTAGCAAGAGAGCAAGGGCTCTCTTGTTCTGGCAGTATGACCCCACCTCAGCAGTGACATGGGCTACACCCTGTAGTCAAGTCCCTGACTGTGTGGGCCCAGCTGTGCACAACATGCTACTTACCAAGCTCACGACCTCTGCCCCTGGCTGGTGGCAGGCAAGGCACTACATGCTTGCTGTAAGCTCAGGCAGCAGCAGTACCTGCCCAGCTGTTCCTCTTTCCAAGTTATAGGCATTAGTTCATGCAAAAGCCTGTCCAGTCCAGGTCCAATGCAACAACACTGTGTGCCTACCATCCATCACATTATGTTTTGATCTATGCAAGCACCACAGACCCCTCTGCCAGCAAAAGAAAAGTGTTCTACCTAAGAATGTGTTTGAATTTGTCTAAATAGTTCCTTGAATAGGTAACTCAAAGAAAAAAGTGCAAAAGATTTGTACTTCCCAAAAAGCAATTCCAAAGCAATTTGGAGAAATACTTCCAGACGGTTCTGTTTCTTGGGTATAGAATTTCACTGTCTAAATTTCACCACTACTAAAGGGAAATCCAGGAAGTTGTGGTTTTTGTTTCTCAATACTCTGTATGCATAAATTGAGTTCACTGAGTCTGAGAAGACTCTACAGTTCTGTTTAAATTAAATCTGTATTAGTAAAGCTATTTGATTTGCCTAAGTAAGATGATGTCTCATAACTTGTGAGTAAGCAATATGCTTTTAATACAAAGGCAACCAAATTACCAGCTTTCATATTTGGACAAGCATAAAATGAAATTCAGCTTTCCATGAGCAGCAGCTGAGTGAGCTGTGGTTCTTTAGGCTGCGGAAAAGAAGGCTTAGGTGGACCCCATCAACTACATCTCTACAACTACCTAAAAGGAGGTTGTAATGAGGTGGGGATTGTCTCTTCTCCCAGGTAACAAGTGGCAAAATGACAGAAAATGGCCTCAGTTTGTGCCAGGGGAGGTTTAGATTGGGCATTAGGAAAAATTTATTCACTGAAAAGGTGGTCAGGCATTGGAACAGAGTGCCCAGAGAGAAATGGTGGAATCATCATCCCCGAAAGTGTTCGAAAAATCTGCAGATATGGCACCTGGGGACACAGTTCAGTGAGTTGAAATCTTAGATATCTTTTACAACCTTAACATGATTCTATAGTCTCTCAGTTACTAAATTGCTAATGACCCATCATAGAAAGAGGCTTTTTAAATTATGTTCGAAAACAAAATTATAACTTGGTATATTTACAAATATGTAGTGACTGCTGCAAACAGTCAGTAGCCTTTCCCACCTCCGTGTACAGCGTGACCTTGGCTGAAACACGTAATCAGTTGGTAGCAGCCAGGGTGCACTCCACAGTTCAAGTTACTGGTCAAAAACCCTACCTAACCACGATGGTTAATATCTGACTGCTTTCATGGGGACTTGAGACATATATTCCACAAAAGACAGAGTAATCTGAAAAATCAGTTTTCCCATCTGATATGTATAGCAGAATTTTCTGTAAATCAGTGAGTAGGAAAGGAAATGCATATAGCAATTTTCACCTTTTATCCCTTTTGAGATACAGAGGACAGAGCTTCCTTCTAGGTATTTCACTGAGCAGATGAAGCACCCTGGACAGAGGTTTCACAGTGCTGTACCTTAAGAGCCGTTACACCAGGACAAAGAATGATAACCCTTTTTTATCAGAGGTGTACAAAAGGAAGTGCTATGAAAGATGAACATATGGATGTTATATAAATATTATGGTTCAATGATTTCAAGAAGAATTGGAACAAACTTACACAATTTCTAAATTATGGAATATTATCAGATAAACAGGCCCTGATTGTTATCAAATAACAATCCCCAGATTCAGGATTAAATCTTTATGAACTACCAGAAATGAGAAACACTAAAGAACTCTGGAAATTCTGTTTACATTGGCAGAAAATAATTACAGCATGTTGAATTACTAGTACTTATAAAATTTGTTACAAAATTCTATGGGATGCAGCACCATAATTTAAAATAAAAAAATGGCAGACTCAGTTCAGCAAAATCTGTGAAACTAGAAACAGATCAAAGGTTAATTTGAGATTTGCTTGGCTACAGGTTTTATACTGTAATGGGTTAACAAAACAAGCAAATTCATACTCTCTGGATAGTGTTAATGTATGTAAAAAAATAGGATTCACATTAAAAAAATGCCTCTACTAGTGCAAAGCAATGCCTTCCATATGTTGAGGCGAATTGAATGCCAATTACAGTAATTGTAGAATCCTATCCCTTCTCTCTCTGATAAGGGTCTTTTCTGATATGGAAAAAGGGTCATCTGCTGTTAAAAACATGGATTTAGCAGTAAAATCTCTTTCAACCCTGGCCAATAGCCAACAATTTGATTTTTCTGTTATTACCTAATGATCCCAAGAATAAGATGTACAACCAGAATACACATCTTTATATCAGAATAGTTTGGGTTGGAAGGGACTGTCATCTAGTGCAATCTGGGCCCACTATAGAACCTTGGGGGTCTCCCAACTAGATCCTGTGCCACTGATTATGACCCTCTGAGATCTAACATTCAGACAGTTCTCAATCCACATCACTGTCCACTCATCCAGTCCACACTTCCTGAATTTGCCTTTGAGGATATTGTGAGACAGTGTCGAGGTAGGTAATATCTGCTGCTCTCCCCTTAACCATTAAGGTAGTTGCTTCATTGTAGAAGGCAATCAAGGTTGGTCAAGCATGATTTACT